>JALMQS010000863.1:0-302822 GCA_024734495.1 Forficula auricularia | reverse complement strand
GTTTAGGCTGTGCGCTGTGATATACCTATCGAATCCTACACTTATTAAATCTACAATTATAAAATGTTTATGAACCGTTTAATTATACTTATTTTTTATATCTTTCAAGGGGTTTATAATTACCCAATATATTAGGTGATTCCGCGACATTTCATCCCCCGACAAAATATCCCCGACAAAATATCCTTCAGACAAAATATCTCATGACAAAATAACCCTTCCCCGCGTGAATCATATGAGTAATGCAAATCGACTCCGGTTCGGTTAATACACATATATTAACCGAACTTCCGAAAGTTTAGTCCGGGCGGGGTGTGTTTCGGGATCCCATTTTTTTTCTAATCAAACACACATTGAAAACCGAACCAGCCAATCGTCGGGCGGGGTGTGTTTGGGGCTCCCATTTTTTCCTAATCAAACACACATTGAAAACCGAACAGCCAATCGTCGGGCAGGGTGTCTCTTTTGTATTCTCCCTTATACTGGGGAATATTTTGTCAGAAGATATTATGCCGGGGGATATTTTGTCCTTTGTATATTTTGCCGGGGGATGTTTTGTAGGGGATATTTTGTCGGGAGCTGAAATGTCGCGGTACCATATTAGGTAAAGAATGCGTATAATAAAAAAATAACAAAGATTAAAAGTTTTTATTATTTGGAAACAGCTCACGAGAAGTTTTTATCTAATTAACAATGATGATCAATTTTATTAAATAACCACATTCAGATTTAGTTTAGCGGTAACTAGAGTCAAATGGATACATGTACTTATATCTATATGTAGATAAATTGCAAATCCGAAAATTAAATTTGGCAGTAATAACGATTATATTATTTCAAAAATTTTAAACTTAAAAATGGGCACGGTTCTCGGAATGTGCTCGTATTTTTAAAAAATAAATCATTTCACTTTTTCATGATTCTAATAAATTAACTAAAATATATTAATCTTAATATAGAATTGTAATTATTTACTTAAATAAAAGCTTAAAATAATAAATTAGAAATAAAAAAAGAACTGCTTTCTAAGCGAAATCATTTTTTATTTTTCCAATGAAAGCTTTTAATAAAAAATATTCTGAACAAACACTTCCTTTTTCCGAATCAGCAGACATGGCAACACCACAAGAGAAAAATAGAATTTATATTTATTTTTAAAAAATGATATTTATAATAAGATTTACTTTACTTGTAAAAATAATATGTTATTTAAAATCTGTTTATTGGTCAGCTTAAGTGATGTCCTTTATTTTGAGGCAGACACGTATTCAGGGGGCATGGGATCCACCCAAAACAACAAATTGGTATCTTGTGTCTCATATATCGTAGCCTAATATGTGAGTTTAGTTGTTAACTTAATTGATAACTTGGAAAAAATTTAATTTGTATTTTTTGTAACGAAATTTTCTCTGGAGAGAGACGGACTGGTAGAAACTTTAATTGAATGTAATGGAAGGCAGCCCAGATGTAGTGAGAAAAGAAAAAATTAACACATAAAATAAGGTGTAATTTATTAGAATCCTTCCTCCTTTCCTTTCAAACCGACGTTTCGGAGGATTTTTCCTCCTTCTTCAGGGTTTCAAAGGGTCAATGAATGAAACAAATAAAATGTTTCCTTCTTCTCTCCACAGTAGTGTTCAAGTAACTTTTCATTTTTAACAGGCATAGAAAATAATTTTTTTCCTCCTTTTCTTAAATTAGATCTAATTCTAATTCTAAATCTAATTCTAATTAAGAAAAGGAGGAAAAAAAATTGTTTTTCTATGCCTTTGTTAAAAATGAAGAAAGAGTTTGAACACTACTGTGGAGAGAAGAAGGAAACATTTTATTTGTTTCATTCATTGACCCTTTGAAACCCTGAAGAAGGAGGGAAAAAATCCTCCGAAACGTCGGTTTGAAAGGAAAGGAGGAAGGATTCCAATAAATTACACCTTATTTGATATGTGTTAATTTTTTCTTTCCTCACTACCTCTGGGCTGCCTTCCATTACATTCAATTTTAATTTGTATATTCCGAACTGGGTAATAACATATAGGGTCAGAGAGAATCAATCATGTAAGAACCAAAAATATTATATGTTGCTTAACTTCGTTGTTCATTTGGCAATCCAGTAGATTCGACCTTATTTATATAATATGTAGGTATATGGCTCTCTGACCCAAAGTAGACCTGTCTCTGATCTTTTCATTTACTAAAGATCAGGACTGTCCAACCCGTGGCCCGCGGGCCCAACATAAAATCATAAACTTCCTTAAAAAATTCAGATTTATATGTAGAGTATATTTTTTATCTTTTTCTAAATATGAATGTATATTTATACAATACATGAAGCTATTTTCAAGAATAAAATTCACTAAAAGTAAAATTATAAGCTCAACTATATAAGATAAAAAATAATGAAGTTTCGAATATTTAAAATTTTTTCTTCTTCTCATATTTTCATTTACTAAAATATTTATTATTTCAGTAATTTATATGCTAGGATACTAACCAAGTCTATAGTTATGGTAAATCATTCTAGTAAAAGGAGACAAAGAATTGGGTGTTTCTAGAACAATCACAATTAATTTATTGATAAATTCTCTTCTGGACTAAAAGTTGTCAGGACTTGTCTTTTAGATCTTTGCACGTTCTTACATGTCAATAGAAAATAGATAGTCTGGGATTATTATATCCGTGACCTTTTAAACAATAAATTATCATTCTTCAACCCATTCGATTTAAACCAGGGCTGTCCAACCCGTGGCCCAATATAAAGTCATAAAATTTCTTAAAACATTGAGATTTATATGTAGATACTAGAAAACACAACAATTTGCCCTGATAATTTTTTTCTCTCTAAAATAAGAAATGTGAAAATCAACTGTGAAGTTTTCGAAAAAAAAAGTACTAATTTTAAATTTTGAATCTGGAACTAGTTTTCAAAATTTCCGAAAAATAATCATCATTTTAGTCTATTTCCCACCCCATTTTAATTAGAAATAAATTTTCTCTACTTGCAAACTTTCAGATTGAATGTTCTAGAACAACAATTAGATACCGATTTGGAAAGTAAAAATTGAGAATATTGTTTCTTTGATAGAATTTTATATTAATTATTTATCAAGTGGAAAAATATACCAAATATAAACAAATATTATACATAATATCACTTTCTGTAAGTATGTATAATAGGTATGTATTTACATATACCAGAAGCTACTTTCAAGTATAAAATATACAAGAAGTAAAATTAGAAGCTCACTACGAGTTAAAAAAATAATAAAGTTCTTATTTCTACATTATTAACTATCTTTTTTAAATAACAAATAGCAATAGAATTATAAAATTTTGTCCGCGGTCCGAAACATTTGTTTTTTCTTCAACCGTGTAAGCCAAAAAGGTTGGACACCCCTGCTATAGATATTACTACTGGTGTTCTGACGGGAGATAAAGGCAATACCCAGCTCTGATTTTCAAAACATTTTACATCATTTTGTGGTAAAATGAGATAAAATCGAAAAAACAAATTCGCCAACCCGTTTATCCCTTATGATTTCTTTGTGGAGGCCAAAATTGCCTTCCTGGGTTTGACTTTTTCCCTTTTACAATCTCCAATCTTTCCCAAAGAAACCTTCAGCTCCGAATCAACTTCTGAAATTTCTTCCATTTAACTCCTTAAGTATTATACCTTTCTTGCATCAATTGCATAAAAACTCAGCATATACTTTTCAGTGTTTCATCGTAGATACCCAAATGCGCATGTTCTAACGTCGATGTGTGTATACTTAGTCTAAGACCAAGTGTTCGTTTACTTATGCAAGCCATAATATATTGAATATTCTAATTTCAAAGTTGAGTTAGCTTTCCAAAAACTTTGGATTTTGTATAAATTATTGGAATATGCTTTTTCTTCGTCAACTCATTAATGCACAAATTGACTGATCACAACAGTTTTCTTCTAAGTTCCATTTAACAAGAAATCCTTTCCTCTTAAAAAATCTCCTAACATCAGAACATTAAATCATTTTAATATCTAACTATCTATCTACCATATATCTATATTTATTATAATCGGCTTGCCCGACGACGCTTTTCAATTTTAAACCCCCCTAATAGTTCATGACAAATAAAATTGATTAAATAATGAAGTTAAAATTATAATTCAGGATCTTGTATAAATTTTATTATAATATTATATAATAAAATTTGTATAAGATCATTCATCTCTGAACTTTGGCCCCAAGTACGACATAAACTACATGAAGTTAAAATTCTTATTGTTGTCAAAACTAAGATCAATCAATGTGTATAATTCCCAATATAACTGAAGAATAACTTAATAAAATTAAGACCGAAGCGTTTTATTCTGGGAGTTTTATTTAACCCGGTGCATCCCATTTTGATAGATATTGACAAGTCATCTATAAGTCTGTAGAAAATTGTACTTTTAATATAAATTTTTATAAAAAAAAATATAGCCGATAATGATAAGAAAGCGAAAAGCTAACGGGAATTTATTCATATAGAAAATAATTTTATTTATTTCTTTACAGTTGAGTCGCGAACACTGGCGAGAGAGGATGTCTGCTAGAGACCTAGTACTGGTCATACGGCTATGGGTTGTTATAGATGGGATTCACAGCATCCCTTAAGGTAAGAATAGCCATTGAAAATTATATTTTTTTTAATTAAAACAGGAATAGCAGGGATTGGACAATAAATAAAAAAACAGAGTTTTTATTAAATGGGCCAGACGTTTCGTCGATTTATTTCGACTTCCTCAGTGGCCCATTTTATCACTCTTTGTCAAAAGACACTATCCTACGAAACATCTTTAATCTTTTTTATTGATATATGATTTAAAGCATTCATTAAGGTAAGAATAACTATTGGAAACGATAATATTGCACTTTTAATATAATTTAAAAAAACAGCCGATAATGATTAAGAAAGCAAAAATCTAACGGGAATTTATTCATATAGATAATAATTTTCTTTCTTTCTTTCAGTTGTCTCGCGAACACTGGCAAGAGAAGGTGTCTCCTGTCTGTGTACTAACTCCCATGGGTTGCTACAGATGGAATTCACAGCATCCCTTAAGGTAAGAATAGCATTTGAAAATGATAATATTGTACTTTTAATATAATTTTTTAAAAATAAAAAAAGTCAGCCGATAATGATAAGAAAGTGAAAAGCTAACGGGAATTTATTCATATAGATAATAATTTTATTTATTTATTTTCAGTTGACTCGCGAACACTGACGAGGAGGGTCTCTACAGTCTGTATACTAGAAACGATACGCCTATAGGTTGCAACAGATGGGATTCACAGCATCTCTTCTTAAGGTAAGAATAGCCACTTACTTATTTTTTTAATCATATCTATTTTAATTATCTGTGATTTTAATATAATATCTATTTTGAAACATTAATTATTAAGATTTGCGACAAGTACTAAATATCAAATAAGAGTTGATGGCATTAACGAAACTGGCAGAAATCGAATAAAAAAGGACTCAATGTTTCAAAATAAAATAGTGAGCTTATTTATTTTCTTTGCAAACGAAACAGTAATAAGATTAAATTCAAAGAGTTTTTCAAAAAAAATAATATTCCAAATCCTTTTGGAGTTTTTATACAATAATACAAATACAAATTTTCTTAACAGACGGAAAGAGAGATGTCTTTTTGTTACATTTGTTTAGAATTTTTGCCCAGTTGGTCTTTTCGTTAATACAATTAAAGAGGATCCAGGTGGTGGTCCAAATGCGCTAAACGTAATTAGCCTATGTTCCATTTTCCCTTGCAAAACCCCTGAATTCTTGCTCAATCGGACGGATGCTGTCAGGTGCATTCCCGAGTTACTGTCACTCACTCAAGAAAGTTAATAAACTTAAAAAACGAAATCGCGTTTTAAGTAAATTATAGTATTTTTGAAAAATTATTTGACTGAAAAAGACTCCATTGGAATTTTTATGTATGTGGAGAAAAAAATATATATTTATGGATATTGATTGCTTGCTTCAAATATCAAAAATTACCAATATAATTTATCCGAATCATCCCATATCGAATTCATTATTTAAGCCAATAATAAATAAATAAAATTAATAAAATTAATAAACAATAGTAACCCTAGTATTGAATTGACTCAAATAAAAAATTATATTTGCTCAATGTATTCGAGTCTCTGAAACTTAGGGAAAAATAATTTTTAAGAAAAAAATAAAACCGACATCAAAAAATTAAATGTAACAGATAAAATACACTAAAAGGTATAAAATAATTATTATCTTATTTAGTTACAACTAAACGACGAAATATTAACATGAAATTACTTTTTGAAGTCGGTGCCAAAGTTTTATCTTTTATGAATCGCGCTCGACGGATCTTACTTAGTACCTTTGGAGGGTATGCTCGCTTATAAGTATAGTTTGTTTGGTACCGACATCAAAAAGTAATTTCATGTTAATATTTCGTCGTTTAGTTATAACTAAATAAGATAATAATTATTTTATACCTTTTAGTGTATTTTATTTGTTGCATTTAATTTTTTGAAGTCGGTTTTATTTTTTTCTTAAAAATTATTTTTATTTTTCTCTATTTAGTGATGTTATTAATAGTGATCATATCATCAGAACTTGGCCAAATTAATATGGCACCATCCGTAAGATACCCCTTTCCAATAAAAAAAGAATCATCGAAATCGGCTCATAAACAAAGAAGTTAGGCCTGAACAAACCTAACAAAAAAGGTCTAATACCTATGAAAAAAAATGTGACCAATTGGAAGCTGGACCCAATGCAAATTTTTTTTCAAAATCGGTTGACAATTGGCTGAGATATAGGCACAAAAAAAAAATTCAGTCGAATAGAGAAACCCCTCCTTTTTTGAAGTCGGTTTAAAATCATTTTCAGTCATGACTATTTTCCCTCTGTCTGTTTGTCTGAATTCCGATACCCACGATAACCCAAGAATGGAAAGGTGTATCTTGTGCCAAAGTATTAAATATTTGTATTTCCAAAGAGAAAAAAATTAGATTTTTGTTTTAGAACTTCCAGTTCAAAAATACAGAAAACATTGTTTGAATGATTTTATTGAGATTATAAGTTTATGGCATAATATATGACTAAATTAATTCATTTTTTTTTTAATAAGAGTTCAAATTGTGGTTATATAAGGGTATTCTACGTTGGTTTGAAAAATTTTAATTTTTGATTTCTTTGACTTTTTTTAGTACCCATCAAAAAACTCTTCCTGGTAAATTTTGAGATTTTTTTTATAACCGGTTTAAAAGATATCGAATTTTCGGTTTTTTTCTCATAACTTCTTCAAAAATTGTCCAAATTCAAACTATTTTTTGAAATTTTTGTTTTTTTACATACTTTTTAGAAAAAAATACAAAAAAAAATATTTAAAGTGTTTTTATAAGCGATTTTTGAGTTTCAAAATTTTAATCTTGTTTTTGAAACTATGTACTTACTCTTCGATTTTTTTTGATAATTTTTTATTTTAAATTTCTATTCATTCTACAAATTTTAAGACCAGGTTGATAGTCGTCCTATGATTATTGCTATTTTTTTCGATTTTTGATTTTCTTTCAAAAAACTAAAATATTATTTATTTATTTTAAACACATTTTAACGATAAAAATCAATTCAAAATAACTAAAAAAAGAGAACTCAATACCATAAAGTGGTTTTAATAATGGTTAATAGGGAATAAAATGTTTTCGAAATTTTTCAAAAATCATAAAAATATAGTAATTATCATAGGACCACTATCAATTCAGTCTTAAAATTTGTAGAATGAATAGAAGTTTAAAATAAAAAATTATCAAAAAACCCAAAGAGTACATACAGTTTCAAAAACAAGATTAAAATTTTAAAACTCAAAAATCGGATATAAAAACACATTAAATTTTTTTTGTATTTTATTCTAAAAAGTATATAAAAAAACAAAAAATTTTGAATTTGGACCATTTTTGAAAAAGCTATGAGCGAAAAAACGAAATTCTGGCGTGAATGTCCGCATATATAAATAGAAATTAAATTTCTAAGAAAATCACAAAGAGGTTGTCATCTATTAGATTCAAAAAATAAATAAATAAATTCAACCCTTAAAAATAAACGGATCTCACTCATTTTAAGATGGAAAGCATACTAACTGCACTAATAAATCCTTGTTGGATTATTATTATTATTTAGAAACTTCAATTAAAAAAATAAAATACACATATTTCGTCTTTGGGTCCAATACCTGAGATGTGCAATAAAATCTCGTTTTTGACATCTCTTGGAATGACTACTACATTTTCTATGTGGGGAAATCTGCAACGAGGACATTTGATTTATTTAATCAGGTCCAGGGGATTTTTCAAGGGCACCACAAAGCCCAAATCCTCCTGCGTTTCGAATTCGGTTCGCATCTGTTGGGAGGGACCTCCAAGCTTCTATTATTAGGTAATTTAGAAAAAATGAACTGACCATCGAAGATGCACTTCTGCACTTTCCCTGTTTAATAGATTCATGTGCTCTGATAATTCCCCCCAAAGCCTAAAGCCTATTTGCGCGTGGCACACGATTCCCGGACTTTCAACAAACCCTTCTGAATTAAATTGGAAAAGTTACGAAACAACTTCATTCGAAAAAAACGTTTATCCCCACGACTTATAGGGTCTGGAATTCTCTCCCGCCTCCCTCTTTTCCGATATCTTCATAATCTTCATACCTTCAAAACCCCGGTACATAGACACCTACCTTTCACCCCTTTCACTTTATTTATTTTATTTTATTTATATTTAAATGTATTTTTCATACATATATATTACAATATTTCCAAATCTTAATACTAAAGTTATAATATTTCTCAATAATTCTCAATAGAAATGTTCAACTGTCTCTCTTAAGATATAACCTCACTTGGTTCTTAAATTGAATCAGACTTGATGCATTTCTCACTTCAGCTGGTAAAGAAATCAAATTCCTCAAGTCCTCCAAGTATAGCAATGAATTTCTTGTGCCCTCTTTCCTCGCCTCTCTCAATAAATATATCGTCTTCTAATTCGTGCGTCATGGATCTCGTTGACCAATGTGAAATTCAGATAGGCTTGGCAGCAATAGCCTCATGATCTGATTTATATATAAAACACATTGTCTGTAAAAATAAGAATTGCTTCACATTCATAAGTCCTAAACATTCCATCCTACTACTTATTGATGTAAGTATCCGTCACATTTTATATATAAATCTCATGCATCTAGCTTTTCTGGCAGAGTTGCACTAATTATAGCTCTATACACCTTAATTTTACTGTTCATATTCAAATTATTAGTAGCTCTACCAAAGTATTGCACTTTTCTGCTTACATTCTTCAAGAGCTTCACTATGATGATTTCTAGCAATGGTTGTATGTCGCAAAGTAAATGCTTTATTACTACTAACACAGGTAGATGGTAAATGGAGGGATTGGGATGGCCAATCAGATGACAGGAACTTTCAGTGCTTGTCATCTGATTGGTCATCCCAATCCCTCCATTTACTCATCTACCCTGTGTTAGTGGTAAAAATAATTTACTTTGCGACATACAACCGGCCCTTATAGTTCAACTTCGAGTCAACCACTACTCCGAGGCATTTAAATGAATCCACATATTCCAAATTTGGCATCTATTCAGATAGATTGGACTTAACCCTTCTCCACGGACCCCCAAATGCATCATCTTTAGGGGATTTCGTACAATTTATAAACAGTTTATTCATATTTAGACAGTCTTCCAACTTTCTAAGGGTTCCATTCATTTTCTGACAAGCCCTCTCAACGTCACAATCTTCCACTGATATTAGTGTATCATCGGCAAACAGATTTATAAAAAACATCATCATTACTTCAGTTACAAATGTCATTAATATATAAAACAAACAACAAAGGCCCAAGAATACTTCCCTGCGGACACCAAAACTTTCAGCTTCAGGATCGGAAATCACATTATTAATTTTTGTAACATGAGTTCGACTAGACAAATAACATTTAAACGACTTCACTGCACTATCACCAAAACCATATCGTCTCAATTTCTCAAGAAGTAGATTAGTCACTTTTTTCTTTTCTTCGGTAAATGCAAGGGCTTATCGAGATCCATACAGGGGTTGCATCTTTTTGGTGCGTCTCATCTTGCATTCGGTCACATTAAACAAAAAAACCTATTATTGTTGTTATTTTTATTGAACAATAATATTATTACATTTTTGTAATATCCTTTTTCATAATCAATTTCTTTTCTTTTGGTAGTTGCCATATTTAGCGGGATATGAGGGGGGAAGAAAGAGACAGAGTTGGATTTTGTTTGAACTCAGGAAATCCATGTCCAAACCCTCTACTGAATTACAAAACGAAAATACTTAACTAAAAACTTTGTTAAAACTTTTGTTAACTTGGACATTTTGGATATTTTAATTGATGGAAAGATACAAAAAGGAAAAAAGGAGTTACTAAGATGAAAACTCTTAAAATTATTAGAGATTATCTGAAATTATTTTGAAAAAAAAATACTTAAAGCTAAAGTTATATTCTCCTACATAAAGAATGTTAATCCAAACAACATTTTCTCTCTATAATAACAATATTCATAAGTAGAAATCAATGAGGTTGTACTTTGCTTGATGCATATACTTAAACATGCAACCAAGTTTTGTAGATTAAAAATATTCTTATCTGTCATTTCTCATGGGTTCAAATTCGTCAATATTGCTTTAAGTCGAGCGACCAGCTTACTATTACAACAAAACCAATTCACTACATCTATATCCAATTAGGTATTTGAACCCACGAGAATCAACAGTCAGAATACCATATATTGGTAAACAAAAAGACTGATGATAAATGTCAAACCTTCCAAACTATATTCTCTAACAAATAAATTATATATAAACTGTACTTATGGATAGTTAGTTTCTTTATATTCCTTTTTTAAAACAACTATTTTTCAAATAAAATTGAAATATTTTGTGCCTAGTGCAGCAGAATTTTTATATATTGAAGGAGCACAATATTCCATTCATAGATCAATTCCTGGGAATCAATTGTAATAGAGTTGATAAAGAGGGCAAAGCCCTCTAAACTATAGTGTCGTTATAAATCAAAAATTTATAGTTCCAGCAGAAGACACACTCTTTTATTATCTGCTTCAATTTTTTACTTTACCATACAGGGTATGGTCAAGTATTGTAATAGTGCATGAAAAAGTGTTTTTTTTCCTTCTTTTTTTCAAAATATCTCAAAAACGGCTGAAACTATTTTGATTGAAAAAATTGAGCGAAACCATGGCATTTCGCTCTACAAAAAAGCCCTAATAAGTGAACATCGAAAAAATTGTATTTTTCGAGATAATAATTGTTTTGTCAAAATGTCTGTTAGTAGTTAGTCTGTCTGTGCGTTACCAAATTTTTGTGGACGAGCTAGCTCAAAAACTAGTGTGAATATCGAAACCAAATTTCACACGTAGTTTTGGTCCATTGATGATTAAGAGCTGATTAGATTTTGGTGCATATCGAGCCAAAATTAAGGGGTGGAGGGGGGGGGTTAAAAATGAAAAATCTAGGCCATTTGAGCAAACTCAACCAAATTTTATATACATAATCAGTGGGCCCACAGTAAGTCTAAAAATGCAAAAACTAACCGCCCAAAATGGGTGGGGGGGCGTAGGGTCAAAAAAATGAAAATCTTGGCCATTTACCAAACTCAACCAAATTTTGTATACATAATCAGTGGGACCCCAGGAGTCTAAAAATTCAAAAACTAACCCCCCCCCTACATGATTATAAATAATTTTATTAAATATTAAATATAAGTGAGGAGCCAGGTTGTATGGTAAAGTCAAGTGGATAGCCACATCAGAACACGCCAGCTTATTAATTATATGTCAGAAGGTTTGTTTTAATCAAATTGATTAATTTTGGCACTCGGGTTTGATTCCTGAGCGGGTGAAAACAACCTTTCAGATATATAATTAAAAATAATCACATACCATCTCGGTTCAAGACTATTTTAATGATCTAAGAATTGAAAAAATTTTAGTAATTGGTAAAATAAAAAAGAGTCCTATGTCCGGTAGGATAAGCTCCTTGAATTAATGTCTCCAATGCATTCACAAATCGCTCAATATTGAAATGTCTAATTTTTTCAGGTCTAGCTGAGATGAGTTAGCAAATAGGGGACATCCATAGTATTACGGTCATTTTAATTAAGAACTCGTAATCTCATTAAAAAACATTTATTTAACAACAATATCAACATATAAATATAAATATAAACAATAGAACGATTAACAATACATCAAGTAAGCTTTGTACGCATCAATTCTCCCCTCCTTAGAACGCGGACGCAGCTTCCCACAGGATCATTCTTCTTTCTTCCTAGGTTTAAAATAACTCGAATGATATTTAACTAACCTTCCCCTTTCTTGACCATTTTCAATAATTTTTGCTCCATCCATCGATTCTTCTAAATATAATTTTATTTGATGAAGTAACTCTTCCTTATTTTGATTTAATTTCATCTGACCAGCATCCAGTTTCTCCTCTTCCATTATATTCAACTCATCCTCCTTGACTTCCTTCAACCAGTACGGAATTAAATCATCTTCATTAGTTAATGCCCTTCTACTTTCCTCTATTTGTAATTTCATTGATGGCCTAATGATTTCCGAAAATTTATTCACACAACAAATAATATGACTAGCGATCTCACTTTCTATTCCTACTTTCTTAGGGAATCCTACTGCTTTTTGGACAAGGAACTCCCTTTTTCCTTGCCCCTCCACTCGTTTCCCTTCTTGAAGCAAGTGTCTTCCCCATGTCCTTCCCGCCTACAGAATCCACAAAAACGTCTATCCTGAATGCAACTTCTATCCTGAGTGGGACTTGTCTTCTCTTCTTTATCCATATCCTTTAAATCCCTTTCTATTTCTTCTTTATCCATATCCTTTAAATCCCTTTCTATTTCTTCTACCGTCTGCATAAACCCTTCAATATCAGTGAATTTCATTCCCCTAATGGACGATCTAACACGTGGAGTAATCATCTCCACTAAAACTTGAAGGATTGAACCAGCATCTTCGTCCGGAAAAACTCTCTTATATAAAGCCATCTTATTCTCAATAAATAACCTTATAGGTTCGTCCCCTCTCTGTTTCTCCTCATAAAACATAACCTTTAACTTTGAGACTACGATTAAACTATCGTATTCTCGGAGAAATTTCATTTTAAAATCTTTCCAATCCAACGCTGGAAATTGATTGACCACCCGCCACCATGTCTTGGCCTTATCTAACAACTGATCCGAAACCACCATGAGCCAAACATCTTCCGGTACTTTATATTTTAATAGAGTATTCTCGACCTTTTTTAAAAATAACTTCGGATCTTCCTCTGGGAGAGCTCTAAACACCGGAAGGAATTTTCCCACGTCTGCTAATTGAATATTCCTATTAATCTCGAAATCACTTCCCTTTTCCGAATTTTCCTTCCTTTTTATTATTTCTTCCAACTCTATCCTCTTGTTTCTTTCCTCTTCCAAATCATCCTTTAATTTTTTTATTATTTCTTCAAAATTATTTTTTAATTTATTCACCTCCTCTCCCAAATCCATTACTCTATGCTCACCTTTTTTTATATCATCCTTGATCTTCGATATCTCCTCCCTCGTTATTTCCATATTCGAAAAATCATTTTTCTTATTCCTCTTCGCCAGTGGTCCACTAGGTCTTTTTATCATTTTCACATTGTTCGGGCGCCAATATTACGATCATTTTAATTAAGAACTCGTAATCTCATTAAAAAACATTTATTTAACAACAATATCAACATATAAATATAAATATAAACAATAGAACGATTAACAATACATCAAGTAAGCTTTGTACGCATCAATAGTCAATTAGAGGCTTAATAAGTGCTCTATAAAAAGTGAATTTTAAATATTGGATCCGTCGTGCATATTACTTACGTTAAAACAATTCTATGCAATTTTCTTTTAACTCTAAGTATAAATATCTAACTTAGAAGTGAGATCAAATAGTATTTGAATTGATGCAAGATTTAAAGTGTGGCGACTAATAATACAATATAGAAATATATTGTATATATAGTGTATACTATATGCTAGACAGTTAGATAAAAACAAATGAAGGAAATTAGAGGGTGTGTAGTTTTTGATGGACCCAGAAAATTATAAGAAATCAGGAACAAGAGACAAAGATCTGAGTTGAATCAATAACAGATTATGGATTTTTTTGTAGAGCCCCTAAATATCTCGTTGGATAACGAACGTTTCGTAAATTTGGATAAAATTCAATTTTAAGTGTATTTTTAAAAATTCACAGTTCTTTGGACAATGTTTTTTTATTGAAGCTCTTCTTCAATCTTTATTTAAACCAATGTGGCTCTAACCAATTGAGGTGAGTCTTATGTAATAATAATGTTGTTTTTGTAATATTTGTATTTTTGATTGTATATATTTAGTTAATTTGTGACACATTTTGGGTTGTTTAATCTATATAATTGTAGAAGACTTTCACCTAAAATAGATCATTGTCCTTATTTTCAGTACTTGAAAAAGTCTCGAGAGAGACGAAACGTTGTACAAAAATTGAAGAAGAGCTTCAATAAAAAACCATTCTCCAAAGAACTGTGAATTTTTAATCTACTAATTATAATGGACATTAATCAACATAATTTAAGTGTATTCTTCCATCAGGCTGTTAATTCTGACTTTCGATTCCTTTGTTCTGAAGAGAGAAACACAGAGTCCAAGACATTGGCCATGAGGTTCTTCTTCTGGAAGATATTTTTCCTGCTTGGGTCACTAGATGAAATGGACCATACATGCCATTCCTCGTGCAGTGTCCAAAATATTTTTATTTTCTTTCCGTTATCTGATGCTACTGCTCGAGACATAACTTCTATCGATCATAACATGAATTTAACATGAAAACTAATTTAATTTATTAAAATATTTTTATTCAATTAAAATAAATTTTGAAAATAATAATTGTTTTTATTTTCAATATCTAATAATATTTAAAATTACAAATTAAAATTAAAATTATTTGATATCTGTTTTCATGTTAAATTCTACCCTTTAGACAATTAAGAATTGTGTTTTGAAATTGGTTTCTTTCTCATAAAAATGCAAATATTATTTTTTGTTTTTTAAAAAAGTGGAATGTTTTATACCATTTTGAAATCTTGATTAAATGCGTCAATTTTTTAGATAATTTGCCATTATTTTTTGACACAGTTTTTTTAAGATATCAAAAGTCAAAGTTAGCTGATTAAAATTTTTTGACACATGAATCTGACATAAATATTTTTTTCTCAAAAAGTGTAATACTCTTAGTTATTTTCTGTTTTGTGATCGATAGCAGTATTATTCAGGATTCCGTAACAAAAATTAGAATTATAAAATATGAAAATTCGTAGCCACAGCATTCAAATATTTAGAGCAAGGTAGCGATTTTTGCGGTTTTCAAAAAATTCCCATAACTCGAAAACTAAGAGAGTTTTATTTAATTTTTTTTATATTTTGGACAATCCTGAACTCACCTATCTCGTGTTCACGTTTGATTCTTGACTTTTGGGACACCCTGTATATATATATATACCTTTACATTAATACATATACATATTTTAATTCATTCCAAACAATCAGGTTCCAAATTAAAATGATTTATTATTTGGAAAGAATTTTTGCAATAAATAAATAACTTAATCTAAAAATGAAGGTTTGCAAATACTTGAAATAATTTAATTCCACAAATTTGTTCAATGAATGATGTTATCCGCTCAATCAAAAGCAAAACAAAAAAAATATACATAAAATAAAATTAAAACAAATTGAATTTCACCTGGAAATTTTTTAAATGAATTTCACTATTTGTGGTCAATCAATGCTTGTTTCACATCAAATCCAAAATCAAATTGGTCATTTTACTTTATCTCTCTCAGGTCTTATTTATATTATTTATTATATTTATATTTAGGTATACCATGATTAGTTAATTGCATTAAATTTAAAACGTGAACAATAAACTTGTTGTTTTATTAGGTCGTATAATTAGACATGTTTTTTAATACACTTTATTGAAGGTTCTATTCCTAGAAGCCTTTAAACATTTTTTTATATGGGCTATCTACTAGTATATCTATATAATAAAAATGAATCTCTGTTTCTTTGTAAACTTTGATCTCTCTGAACTGATTTGGCTAATTTTTTTTTAAATTTTCGTAATAGTCTAATTCAGGGTAATACGTAAAAAAAAAATTAGAAAAGTTGCCCGGAAAATTGGAAAATTCAGGAAAAACTAAAAAAAAATCAGGTTAGCCAACATAGCTTGCCAGACAATAAAAGAACTAAACGAGCAAAAAAAACAAGTGTTGGCGGCCCTGTTTGTATAAAAAATAAACTGCAACAGATCGTTGCTAAACTTTATCCAAATTCATTTGAAATATTAATATGTTTATTTCTTTATTATTAATCAGATATCACTTGCAATTTGCAGTTCATGTTGACTTTAATTCAAAAATAATGATCGATTCTCATTTAACAGTCGAGGAATAACCATTCTACATTCGATTTTTGACGTTTCGGTTTTTATTGGTAGCCATTGGTGAAGACATGGAGGAATCGACTTAAAATCAAAAATAGCAATCGATTCTCATCTAATACTTGAGGAATAATAATTCTACATTAGATTTTTGACCCTTCGATTATTATTGGTAAACATTGCTGAAGACATGGAGGAATCGACTTAAAATCAAAAATAACGATCGATTCTTATCTAATACTAGAGGAATAACCTTATTGCATTCCATTTTTGATGTTTTGACTATTAATGGCAAGCTCTACTGAAAACGTGGAAGAATCGACTTAAAATCAATAAGACTAAATTCTTTTATGATAAACAACTCAAGCTTGAGAATAAGAGAATTTTTTATAAATAGATTGTATATACTTTTGTGTCTAGCAAAATGAATAATAATTGTAATTTTCATGTCTTCTTATCTATAATAATACCTACATATAATATAACTTTTATTATTTTCCCTTTAATGATAACAAGTTTTTAATACATTTTAAATATTTGTTTCATCTTATTTGTTATGGGTGTATATTGCAGTTAAATAGAATCTCAAATTATATCTATTTAAGACTTTATAATAAAACAATTATATTTATTCTCTGTAACTAATAAAACATCAATAAAGTAGCCACGTGGGGGACCAGGGGGCGAAGCCCCTGGCTGGCAAAAAGCGCCCGCCTAAGGCGGGCCTTGAAGCTAGTTCTAAATAAAGATCGCAATTATTTTAGAGATAGTTCAGGTAAATTGTTAAATTCGGTAGTTTTCTTTTTGTAATTTACAGTTAAAGTCAAAATGAGCTCCAAATAATAATAATAATATTATATGAGTGTGACTTACAAGCGAGTGATAAAAAGGCAAAATTTAAATTAAACTGGCAACAGCGCGCTGCAGCGGTCGCTAGACATATTATTCGATAGTGGTTTAAGATATTAAAAATAAATTTAAAAATTATTATTATTTTTAAATTGAAA
Source organism: Forficula auricularia (assembly GCA_024734495.1). Taxonomy (NCBI): domain Eukaryota; kingdom Metazoa; phylum Arthropoda; class Insecta; order Dermaptera; family Forficulidae; genus Forficula; species Forficula auricularia. The sequence continues at coordinate 285,228 of JALMQS010000863.1, read as the reverse complement.
GGTTTTTTAGTCACAAATTAATAAAAAGCAATAATTTCAGTTAATTATTATTTTTATTTTATTGATTCACTAATCAGTTTCGATCACCACTGATTTCCCCCCTTTGTATCAACTACCCTTCAAAAAGAGGGTTCAAAATCTAATTATTTTCGAAATATTCCAAATGAAAATATATATTTCGCGCTCTTTATAAAATAAATATACCTACTATTTAAAATGAGTTTCATTTTTTTGAAAATTAATATTTTATTTTTCGCTTGAAATTTTCAATCAAGTTGATAGGGGTCCCCCGAGGGCAAACCGCGACATAAAATCGTTTACACCTACTTCCACTTCCACTTTCATTTCCAAGTAGAAGACAATAGATGACAATAGATTATCTAATGAATTCCAAAGTAATTCCAAATAATTCCAAAGACGGTGCACACCTAATTCCAATCGCGGTTCACCCCTCGGGCTCCTCCCTTTGTATCAACTACCTTTCAAAAAGACCGTTCAAAATCTAATTTTTTTCGAGATATTTAAACGAAAATATAAGTATATTTCAGACTCTCTATAAAATATACTATTTAAAATGAGTTTAGTTTTTTGAAATTTAATATTTTTTTTTCGCTTGTAATTTTCAATCAAGTTGATAAGGGTCTCCATTTGTATCAACTACCCTTTAAAAAGGGCGTTCAAAATCTAATTTTTTTGAGATATTTAAACGAAAATATACTTACATTTCACACTCTCTATGAAATATACTATTTAAAATGAGTTTAGTTTTTTGAAAAATTAGTATTTTTTTTCGCTTGTAATTTTCAATCAAGTTGATAAGGGTATTGTATTGTATCATCTACCCCTTCAAAAAGGGCGTTCAAAATCTAATTTTTTTTTGAGATATTTAAACGAAAATATATATTTCACACTCTATGAAATATACTATTATATTTAAAATGAGTTTAGTTTTTTGAAAATTAATATTTTATTTTCCCTTGAAATTCTCAATCAAGTTGATAAGGGTCCCCCCTTTGTATCAACTACCCTTCAAAAAGAGCGTTCAAAATCTTATTTGTTCGAGATATATAAACGAAAATATATATTTCCCACTCTCTATAAAATATACTATTTAAAATTAGTTTAGTTTTTTAAAAATTAATATTTTTTTTCGCTTGAAATATTCAATCAAATTGATAGGGGCCCCCCTTTGTAACAACTACTCTTCAAAAAGAGGGTTCAAAATCTAATTTTTTTCGAGGATGTAAATAAATAATAGTATCAATGCAAAGCTTAAAATAAGTTTATAGCTTGACTTAACTATTTAAATTAATTAAACTATATTTTTAATAAATTTTTAGGTACCATTGCTAATTAATAATCTCTATAAAAATTAATTAGATAATTAAAAAGTCCGCCTTAAATTTATTTATATTTATCTTTCGAGGATTCATCGAAATCATCATCTATCTTTTAGTGAAAATTTTTCTTTTTTAAAATAAATGAATCTTTTCTTTTTCAGATAATTGAATCCGTCTAGAGTAATCCATGATAATTAATTTGAACGAGTTTTTATTCAGTTGTGTCGATTCCATTGCCCAGGACAGACGCGGCGCGGCGGCAGCCATCTTCCAAGGTAAATTCCACAATTAGTTATATTAATACTTCGTTATCAAAAGTGACTCAAAACAACCAACTTTAAGCATGCTAACTTTATCCTTTATAGAAAATATCTAAATAAAATATAACATTCAAATCTTATTAATCATCTATCAACAACCTAATTTAATGTTCTTTTATTAAATGAGTCCTTTCATTTAATGTAATCAATTTTTCGAAATACAAATGGATAAAAAAAGTTATATTTTGTTTTCGGGAAACCTCTATAGTAGGTAGGTATAGGTATAGCTTTAAAAATTCCGGTTCAAAAATCCAAAAAGAAAAATTTTTGTTCATAATCTAGGCATAAATAAACAATTTATATTTAAGTTGATTATTAATTACTACGACATATCAACGACCCGAGTATTGGAAAATATTCACTTTTTTTGAGGAAATTAACTAAATAGGGCGTTGATAGAATGATATAACTTCTTCTTTTATAGTGAAGGAAACGCAAATACAAGTCAAGACCTGTTCAGACTATTAAAGATTCAATTTTTAATTTCTATTATTCTAGGAATGACCTTTTGCTTTTCGATCAAAATTATACTCGTTATAGAGATTTCAAATATTTAATTGAACTTCAATAAAATTCAGACAATAATGTGAAAAAATACTTGTTCTAACTGTCGAACTTACTGGATCGTGAAAAAGTTTTATTTTTTTCTTCATTTTTATCATTCAATAGAAAAATTAAATTCATAAAAAGAAATCCTTTTAGAAAGTTTGTTCTGTACTCGGAAAGCAATATTTAAGCGCCCACTCTTAACATTACTACAATTTAACCAAAAAACAGACCTGTGATTGGATTTACTACCCGGAATAAATTTTTTGCAAATTAAAAGTTTGTTAATCAATTTATTTGTTAACTAGGACTTTCGTTAACCATTGTTCCACTGTATAGGAGTGCCTCAGGGATACATAAATGATATGTCTCCGAGAATTATTCGTTGCATAACTTTAGGGCGAGAGTATCTAGTCAAAAATTGTATAGATTAATTAATGGTTTATTGTAAAATTAGTCATAAATATATTCATGAATCACCCCCCCCCCTCCCTCGCCTCCATCACCATACTCACAATATTAGAAATATAACTAAAACCCCAAAATTAATTTTTTGAAGCAATCTTGGATATATTTTCACTGTTTTTTAGATCCATTTTGAATTTTTACCTGAACAAGGTTGTGTTAGCATTAACAACTTATTTTAGCATTATCACCCAACAATTTTCTTGGCGCAAACCATCCGTAGGAAAAAATCGAACTGGATTTCCGAGTCCAATCCCAATGACCTATATTTCAATTAGGTTCATCCATTAGAGCAGATGATCCGCTCGCTATATGTCAAATCCGTTATACAATGATGATGGATGTCTGCGGGGAGGTGGTGGCTACGTTGGTACATGCACCCCATGCATCCCCGAAACCGACGACATCCCATGTCTGTTAAACGCTTGCCTGGTATTCATCAATTGATTAATTGTACGGACGAATACGTATGATATCATGTTTCTGGCCATACTAAAGAGTGCCCGTCCATCTTTATTAATGAATTGGCTGCGACGCCAGCCTTCGGCGGCACTCTTGCTAGTCAAAGCCCTACGCCCCTGGACCCCCACAACCCCTACCCACTCCCCCAACCCCATTCCACCTCCGTAGCCACCCTGCACCCCACTATGCGCCCTTCCCACCCATTCCACTCCCACCCCCACCCCGGGCCCTCTGCACCCCACCCCTGCATTCCACCCCCGTACCCAACCTTGCACCCAGTTTTTCCATTTCTAGCTCCCTAGGCCCACTGATTATGTATACAAAATTTCGTTGAATTTGGTACAAGGGCAAGAATTTTCATTTTTGGACCCTTCCCCCATTTTGGGCGGTTATTTTTACAATTCTAGCCTTCTAGTGGCTAGGTATACAAAATTTAGTTGAGTTTGGTCCAAGGGCAAGAAAGATACGAAGCCTTTTGTGTTTTAGATCATAAAATCAAAAATACCCCATTTTTCAGTTCAGGAGTCAAATATCAGAAAAATAATCCCGAGACTTATCAATAATAAACCTATTTACCAAATTTGAATGCTAAAACTTAAAAACCGGGGAGATAAATCACTTTAAATATATCAAGAATTTACCTCAAAATGGCTACTATATATCTCCCTTTCAGGGAGAAATAGAGAAAAATACTCAAATATGTTTTTTTGTATTTCAATGCTTCACCTTTCTAATCTAAACTCATATCGATATCATTTCCGGTTTAAGAGATCTTGAAAACTCTGAAAACATATTTTGGTGCCCTTTCCCCCTTTAGCGTTCGAATTTCAAAAAATATCTTCTTAGCACACCCATAAATCGTGAAAAGAATATACACTCTATCTTTCTAGGTCAAGCGGTTTAGGCTGTGCGTTGATAGATGAAACACCACCTTCTCTTTTTATATATATTAAGACAAACTACAGACCGAGCCTTCGGCCCGGCAGTACCTTGTCCCTAGAGGGACCGTCTTTAAGTAACATGAAACATTTGGATTAAATCCTTTCATAATATCATTTAAACACTTGTTTTGTTTTTAATCAGCTCACTGTTATAAAGAAAATTTAGATATTATTGATAAATTCATTAGTAACCCTTCTCTGAAAATCAAACTTCATATACATTTAGTTTAAATAATAGAAAAGAAGCAGTAAGCTTACGAAATAATTTTTAAATTCGGCACACTAATTTCTCCGATTCTTTTCTGATCTATAAAGTAAAATAATATAATCTAAATTTAACTTTTCCTATTTATTTAAAAATCATTTTTGTATTCCACAAATATTATAAAACGAAAGGTATTTTAATAAAAGAAACAATTCTCATATATTTTTAAATTGTTTCTAATATTGAAAATAAATTGCATGATATGGGAGGAGAGGGATATCGGAGATGATTAATTATCAGAAAAAGAGGATTTTTACTTAATTAGTTTTTTCCTCTTATTAAAAACAAGAATTAAAAAGATGATCAAGGACACTCGATGGTGGAGAAGTAATCTCCGGAGTCGAAGCTAAAATACAATGTATACATTAATTCATGTAAAATAATTGGTTTAATACATTCATACATTTTTAAAATGTTTCTAATATTGAAAATAAATTGAATGATATGGGAGGAGAGGGATATCGGAGATGATTAATTATCAGAAAAGAGTTTTTTTTTACTTAATTAGTTTTTTCCTCTTATTAAAAACAAGAACTAAAAAGATTATCAAGGACACTCGATGGTGGAGGAGTAATCTCCGGAGTCGAAGCTAAAATACAATGTATACATTAATTCATGTAAAATAATTGGTTTAATACATTCATACATTTTTAAAATGTTTCTAATATTGAAAATAAATTGAATGATATGGGATGAGAGGGATATCGGAGATGATTAATTATCAGAAAAGAGGTTTTTTTTACTTAATAAGTTTTTTCCTCTTAAAAACAAGGACTAAAAAGATGATCAAGGACAGTCGATGGTGGAGAAGTAATCTCCGAAGTTGAAGCTCAAATACAATGTATATATTAATTCATGTAAAATAATTGATTCAAATTTGAGTCATAGATATATAGTGAAAAGTGTACTCACCGACCAAAGTCACGTCACCTGACTTAACTTTAATTAATAGCCGATGTCAATTGTCATTTTTTTGCTAAAAAGACAAATATCAAAAATTTTTAATTAATAATCCAAATCAGATAGGAGTTAATTTTTTGTAAAATTTTATACCTCTTTCTATAGAGATAGAGTGGTTATTATAATATTTATATCATTAGGCATCGTGAACTTGGACATCTTTTCAACAATTCCAGTCTCTGGTCCATTGTAGAACCTTCTCCACTTTATAATAAAAAATTGTCGCTACAATCGCTATCTATCTCTCAGAGTATTCCTAGTTCGCAAATTAATTAAGATACAAACTTTAAATTTACAAGTTATATGTATTTAATTTATCTTTTTAATCGAATGTCTATTTTGAAAATGGGCGAATTTACGGGGGGTCCAAAGTATACATTTTTTTACTTTATCCAGTGCGAAGATTGAGTTGTTTACCAAAAAAGAATTTAGTCACTTTGATTTTAAGTCAATTCTTCCACGTTTTCAGTAGATGTTGCCATTAATAATCAAAACATCAAAAATGGAATGCAATGAGGTTATTCCTCTAGTATTAGTCAAGAATCGATTGTTATTTTTGATTTTTAATTCGATTCCTCCATGTCTTCAGCAATGGTTACCAATAATAATAGAAACGTCAAAAATCCAATTTAGAATTGTTTTTTCTCAAGTATTAGATGAGAATCGATCATTTTTTTGAATTTAAGTCAACATGGACTTCAAATAGCCAGTGATATCTGATTAATAATAAAGGAATAAACATATTAATATTTCAAATTACTTTGGATAAAGTTTAGCAAGAAGAAGAGGAGAAGGAAGAATTGTACTAAATTAGAGAAATAAGAGGAGAAGGAAGAATTGGACTAAATTAGAGAAATAAGAGGAGAAGGAAGAATTGGACTAAATTAAAAAAAATGTATTTTGATTCAAAGTGATGGTTTAAGAGTCCCCTGAAGTAGACATATTTTAGAATACATATTTTTGTACCAGCACAATTTGATTCAACTACCTACTTAAATTTAATTGTGAAAAAATCTTAAAACTGGTTCATTTTCTCTTCATGAATGACACATAGAATGAATTAGATATCTCAAGTAATTTGGAGAAAGGTATAAACATTGTCTTCTGAACGGGGCCGAAGTTTTGAATTCACTGAGCGACGATTCGTTCAGCTAGTAATACATTTACAGGATGAGTTCGGGGGGGGGGGGGAGCCCAAACTCCAGGAGTGTATTGTACAGATGAAAATAAAGTAAAAAAAACTCAAATGTTGTTATCCGATTTTTATTTGCTTTTAAGTTAAAGCGTAATCTATATAATAAAAATGAATTTCTTTTTTTTTGTAAGCGCAGATCTCTCAAAAGCCTTGACCGATTTGGCTAATGTTTTTTTTAAATGTTCGTAATAGTCCAATTCAGGTTAATACGTAAAAAAAAATTGGAAAAGTTGCCCGGAAAATTGGAAAATTCAGGAAAAACTAAAATGAGTTCAGGTTAACCAACATAGCTTGCCAAACAATAAAAGAACTAAACTAGCAAAAAAAAACTGCAACAAAGATTTAAAAAAACTATCTATTTTTTAAACGACTTCAAAAAAGGAGAAGGTTCTCTATTCGACTGAATTTTTTTTTTTTTTTTTGTGCCTATGTTACCTCATATCTCAGCCAATTGTGAACCGATTTTGAAAAATTTTCTTGCATTGGGTCCAGTCTAGCTTCCGATTGGTCATATTTTTTCATAGGTATTAGACCTTTTTTGTTAGGTTTGTGCAGGCCTAACTTCTTTGTTTATGAACCGATTTCGATGATTCTTTTTTTATTGGAAAGGGTGTATTTTAGGGATGGTGCCATATTAATTTTGTCAAGTTCTGATGATATGATCATTATTAATAACATCACTAAAAAGAGAAAAATAAAAATAATTTTTAAGAAAAAAATAAAACCGACTTCAAAAAATTAAATGCAACAAATAAAATACACTAAAAGGTATAAAATAATTATTATCTTATTTAGTTACAACTAAACAACTAACATGAAATTACTTTTTAAGTCGGTACTAAACAAACTGTACCTATAAGCAAGCATATCCTCCAAACGTACTAAGTAAGATCCGTCGAGTGCGATTCATGAAAGGTATATGTTTGTCACCGACTTCAAAAAGTAATTTCATGTTAATATTTCGTCGTTTAGTTGTAACTAAATAAGATAATAATTATTTTATACCTTTTAGTATATTTAATTTGTTGCATTTAATTTTTTGAAGTTGGTTTTATTTTTTTCTTAAAAATTATTTTTATTTTCCTCTTTTTAGTGATGTTATTATTAGTGATCATATCTTCAGAACTTGACCAAATTAATATGACATCATCCCTAAGATACCCCCTTTCCAATAAAAAAATGATCATCGAAATCGGTTAATAAAAAAAGAAGTTAGGCCTAAACAAACCTAACAAAAAAGGTCTAATACCTATGAAAAAAAAATGGGACCAATCGAAAGGTAGACTGAATCCAATGCGAAATTTATTTTCAAAATCGGTTCACAATTGGCGGAGATATGAGGTAACATAGACACAAAAAAAAATTCAGTCGAATAGAGAGCCTCTTCCTTTTTTGAAGTCGGTTAAAAATAAAAAAGTTCTAGCCAAGCTTTTGATTATATATATATATAGATGAAAAATATTTAATTTAAAATAAAATATGTTATTTAAAAATAATTTTTCTTAAAAATACCCTTGGGAATCTCACCTCATCCTTTTTCTATTGTATTTAAAACCCTCAGCCATTTCAAAAGAACTAAGTCTTTTGGCTTTTGTATTCGAGCTCATTCATTCATTTCAATATTATTTATTTATTTCAAAGTTAATTATAAAGGATTATTGAAACTATACTAACTAAAGTAACTGAAAGGAATTCATTAGCTTTTGGAATTTCTATAAAAATATATTTTAAAGATTAAAACCAAAAATTCAATTAGCCCGTAGAAAACAAAATTATTTGAAAACCCATTTTTATATTGTTTTGAAATCTAAGAAATTTCAGCCTATTGAAATTATTAAAAATCTATTTTGAGCCTAATTAAACCTGAATTTTCTATAATCTAATAATAAACTTTAAAAGTTTATTATTTTTAATTTTTTAATAGCATAATTCTCCCCAAATGACGATTTTTACCTTATTTATTGAATTTTTACAAGACAAAAACTTTATTTTAAATTAAGTTGAAAGGTTCTTTTTGCTTAATAATTGAGTAGCAGAAGGGGACAATAAAATATTGTCTTCTGCTGGAAAAATAAATTTTTTAAATTCATTCATAAAGAGATATACTTTGTCCTCTTCATCAATCTATTACAATTAATTCACAAGAGTTGATATATGAAAGTGCTCTTTACACGTGTATAAAACATCAATAAAACAGCCACGTGGGTACAGGAGGCGAAGCCCCCTGGCTAGCAAAAGCCCGCCGAAGGCGGGCCTTGAAGCTAGTTTAAAATAAATAAATGGCATTTTCACCATTTTTGACTTCTTGTATCAAAGATAAGAGTAAATAAATATTTTATTTACTCTTATCTTTATTAAAGATGTTTCACCTTGCACCAACACCACAATCTCTACTGATTACTTCTTGTAACATTTGGTAATTTAGTTAAGCTCATGGACCAGTATTGTGGAATAAGAATTCAGCCCTGTAGAGGTTTGCAGTGCTAAGTTACAGAGGCGTCAAAATGGTTGCTTCCTATAAAGGGTAGTTTGGCAGTGCACGCCCCTAGCTCGAATCGAACTTTGCGAAATGTATTTAATGATAAGTACCTATAAACTTTTAAATTATCGTCAAATCATTGTCACTCTTGGTTTCAAGGTGAATGATTGTATTTTTGAACATTTATTATAAGAATGCTATGATTATCAAAACGTTAATGTATGAAATTTTGTCTATTTTAAATTACACTATATAACTTGAAAGCAAATAAAAAACGGATAACAACAATTTAGCTTTTTTACTTTATTTTCACGTGTTCAATACACTCCTGGAGTTTGGTCCATTCCTCCCGAATCACCTTGTATATATAAAGCATGGAACACTTGATCTGCGAGTCCGACTCGAAGCTACCTGGTTTATTTTATATATAGCATCATGGCGTTTGTTCGGACTAGACAGAATCAATAATTCTCTAAGGCCTCATTTGCCCGAAACATACGATTTTAAACATTCAACATCTCTTAACGGTCAAATAAGATTCAAACGAATTCTCTAACTCGTTTATTCCTATGACTTCTAGAAAAACCTTCCCGCCTCCATTCTTTCCTTAACTTACAACCTTCAGTCTTCCACAACCCGTTTCCACAAGTACCAACGACCCCCACTCAACAATATCTTTTATTTTCACCATACAAGAATCTATCTTCCACCTTGTTGCATCAATATCATTAAAAAAAACTTTTCCTCATTATAATTTTAATAATAGATATAGATAGATAATCAAAAAGTCTGAGGGCGCTCTTTTGAAGTCTAATCTAACCCATTGCTGAGATAATCTTGACAAGAATTATTATTTTAATATAAATAACGTTTCTTAAGGCAAAAGTTTCCTTTATATGATATACTGGTGAAAAGGTTTAAAGGTAATATGTCAGGGGGATAAGTGTTTTGCTGCTTTATTTTATCCCTCTCCATTTGCTTTTAACTTTATTGCCATTTTAATAACTTCGCCGTTGTACTTAAATGTCGATAATATGCTTAAATCATGTAATTTAATAAAAGTTATAGAGTTACAAATCTTTTTTTAAATAAGAATAAAGAACAGATAAGGAGTTTTTACGGAGATAAATCAAAACAAACCTGGAAAACTCTTTTAAGATTAAAATTTTACTGCGTTTTTTTTTCAAAGGGCTAATTGGTATTAACATATGATAACATCAAAAGAGACCTGTAATCCCTCGGAGTCCAAAATATGGAAACAGCAGGCCCAGGATAGGACTGTATGGAGAATCGTCCGTGAGAGCAAAACCAACAACGGGCTGTAGCGCCCAAGAGTCAATAAGTAAATATTTTGGGTATTTTTGAGCTATCATAGACTCATATAGTTGGAAATAAATAAAAAAAATACTCCCCAAGTTTCAAGTCTCTATCACAAATTTAACCTGTGTCGCACAGCGATGCAAGTTTTCCCATTAAATAACATGGAGTTTTTGACAGTGAACGAAGAATTTTTTATTCCGGCAAAAGTAATCGTTGTTATAATATACTATGTGAGGGGTAGTGAATGATTATAACAAGATATTTTAATTAAAACAAGGTTTATTCAGTATAAGTACAGAGGCACGGTGTGACAGGGTTCTCGATCATAAGTCATCCGCCCTTATTATCAGAGACTCATCGCTTAAATATAATTATAATCAGGTCAAGCTTTGTTATTTCCGTAATTACATAAGCCTAATGCTTCCGTGTAGACTTATGTAACATGTCGAAAAGGCATATCACAACATCACAAAAATTTGAAACTCTGTAGACTTTATCCTCATAATACTAGCTATCGTTCAGAATTTTTACAGATATTTAGCTATTATAGTTTTGATTTTACAGATAGATAAAATCGATGGGTGAACCGCGACCTAATATCGTGTACACCTACTTCCACTTCCACTTTCATTTCCAAGTAGAAGATAATAGCAGAAGGGGCATTATCTAATGAATTCCAAAATAATTCCAAAGACGTGTAGACCTAATTCCAATCTCGGTTCACTCCTCGGATAAAATAGTGCTATATCTTATGTTAGTAAGTTATAGTCTCCAAAATTATAATAGCTAAAAATCTGTAGAAATTCTGACAGATATCTAGTATTATAACGATACAGTTTACAGACTTGTAAATATTTTGAACCAATACTTTGGCCAGAATAAAACATTGATCGCTGAATGCTAAAAACCCATGTTATTTAAATGGAAAACTTGTATCGCTGTGCGACACAGGTTATCATTGAAATAGAGACTTAAAATTTGAGGGATATTTTTTTATTTCGAACCATATGAGCCTCTGTCAGCGTAAAAATTCGAAATTACCCAAAATAAGTACCACCTTAGGGAACATACGTAAAAATTGGACGAAAGCTCGTCATGAGTTAGATTTTGATTTCGGATTTTTTGATTACCCGACTATATAACCAGATGTGACAGTAAAGAGATGGCAAATATGGGAATCCCAATTAGGGAATATTGAACGGTATTATTATCCTGTTTTTGTTGGGCAAATATGATGATTATTTTGCGTTCTCAATAGACTGTGCTACAAATGTACGGCTTAATGATAATGTTTCTTAGTGAAAGCTGTAATTTTAATTATGAGAGTTATTGTTCTGACTTTTAATCGTTCTGTCTATTTTATACTATACTATATATATATACGAGCTGGTCCAGGCGAGCCTTCGGCACGCCCTCCACAGACCTGGCGGGCAGCGTCTCGGCATGTGATTATTAGGTTTCCAAAATTCATTTAAAAAAAAGCTCCATTCCCAAAAAAGTATGTTTTTTTTTAATTATAAAACCTGGCAAAAAATTAACTTTTTCATTAAATTTAGCACGTAGAATTTTAACATTTTATTGTAGTTTAATAGATAGAAGACGCTATCTCTTGGCATAATTTGGCTAGCTTATGAGTAACTCCACAATAAATAACTCTCAGTTTTCTAAAGAGTAAATGTACAAAAAAAGCTAAAAATTTCTATATATATCCCCCCTTCCTTTCGCCCTCATATAGTCAATTTTGATAGTTGATTTTTACAGGAATAGTTTCTTAAAGTAATAAAGAATAACTCTACGAAATTCGGTCAAGATCGGAGAGAGTTTTAATTTTTGTCCCCACTCACATTTTGAATAGTTGAGGGAGGGGGGGGGGTCGGATTTCAAAAAATCTTGAAATTATTTTTTAAATATTTGCAAATAAATAATCCACAGTTTTCTAAAGAGTAAATGTACTAAGAAGCTAAAAATTTCTATAATTTGCCCCCCCCCCCCTCTTCGCCCCATACAGTAAATTTTGGTAGTTGACTTTTACAGGAATAGTTTCTTAAAGTAATAAAGAATAACTCTACAAATTTGATCAAGATAGGAGAGAGTTTTAATTTTTGCCCCAACTCACATTTTGGATAGTTGGTAGTGGAATTTCAAAAAATCCTGAAATTTCTTTTTAGATATTTGTATTTAGAATTTTATTAAGTAAAAATCAACTAGATATCTTATCGTTCTTAATTGAAAATGCATAATTAGTGTAAATACATTGCAAAGATATTTTGCCTCTTTTGACCCCTTTAGGGGTCGAATTTCAAAAAACCTGAAAGGAGTTTTTAGATATTTTAATTTAGTATTTTTATAAGTAAAAATCAAGTAGATATTTTATCGTCCTTAAGAGATATGGCATAATCAGAGAAAACAAACTTTGACACCTTTGACCCCCTTAGGGGTCGAATTTAGAAAATTCATTTCTTAGTGAGCTCCTATGTCATAGATGTAATATCCTCTCCTTATTTCATGTTTCTATGTCCAGTGGTTCTGGCTGTTTTGATGATGAGTGAATGAGTGAGTGAGTGAGTTAGTGTATCGGGCAAAGAATTATAAATTATATATAGATATATATTCTTCCCTTTAAGTAATTATCGAATTTCTTTTTTTATGTTTATTTTAATTTAAATTACTATTGTATTTTTAATATTAATTGAAAACCACTTTATTATTTAAATATAGAATTGTTATGACACGAAATTAATCAAATTATACCAAGTGTTTTATAATTATAATAAATTCCCTTTACTCTTTCATTTATCATCATATATGGATTTTCAATTTTCTTATTCAAGTTTAATGGAATTGATGAATTTTAATGTAATTCTGAAGTTTTGAGTACATATTTTTGATTAATTAACAAGTAATGATTATATTATTAATATTAGTACTTAGATTGTCGTTATCTAATTAACAACTTCAAATAAGTTTTTTCTTATTTCTTTAATGAATCTTGACGGAAACTTTCAAAAAAAAATCCTAATTACTATTTAACTCCATTAATAATAATTTTTTCAAAGCCACATCCATTAGCAAATTTGAAATTTTTTAAATATAAATGGAAAGAGATTATTGGCGAAAACCACCAACCACTAGAGACGCCCGCTATCGGTGAATAACAAACAAATGTCATATTGCATAAATTGTTCATCGAGAGCAGTCTGTCATTAGATGTCAGAGGGGTGAATTCTTATTGAATTTGAGCTATCTTTTATTAATTCTTTATATCTTGAATAGATGGCACTTCTATCATGATTTTTGACAATCGCATTACTTTTAACTTTACTATACAGGGTATGGTCAAGTATTGTAATTGTGTATGTAAAAAGTGTTTTTTTTTCCTTCTTTTTTCCGAAATATCTCAAAAACGGCTAAAACTATTTTGATTAAAAAAATTGAACAAAACCATTGCATTTCACTCTACAAAAAAGCTCTAATAAGTTATTATCGAAAAAATTATATTTTTCAAGATAATAATTGTTCTGTCAAAATATCTGTTAGTCTGGTTGTCTGGTTGGGTGTTCGTTAGTCTGTGCGTTACCAAATTTTTGTGGACGAGCTAGCTGAAAAACTAGTTTGAATATCGAAACCAAATTTCACACTGATCCATTAAGATTAAGAGCTGATTAGATTTTGGTGCATATCGACCCAAAATTAAGGGGGGTGGAAGGGGGGGTTAAAAATTAAAAATCTATGCCGTTTGAGCTAACTCAAGCAAATTTTGTATACATAATCAGTGGACCCCCAGATGTCTAAAAATGCAAAAACTAACCGGCTAAAATGAGGGGGGGGGGTGTATGGTAAAAAAATAAAAATCAAGGCTCTTGTACCAAACTCAACCAAATTTTGTATACATAATCAGTGGGCCCCCAGGAGCATAAAATGCAAAAACTACCCCCTACCCCCCTCCTACATGAATATAAATAATTTGATTAAATATTAAATATAAGTGAGGGGCCAGGTTGTATGGTAAAGTCAAGTGGATGGCCACATCAGAACACGTCAGCTTATTTTAATAATAATAATAAAATAAATCTTTTTTTTGATATTTATGAATTTTGATCTTTTGCTGCCTTATTTATTTATTTACAGACAACGTTTACCAACTTAGAAAAAAATCCATTGATCCACCTAGTGTTGTTCAAATCTTAAATTCCTAAATGCTAATGCTGATTTGTTTTTGTTTTTTCTTATAAAAATTGTATAAATAGTCAGGTGAATGGCTAGTTTTTCTTAGAAAATAAAATATTCCTCCATTCATATACTATAGGTATATATTAATCGTTTTCATTGACGAGATTTCATTCAAAACACTCGATTTTCATTTTTTACTAGTTCCATATAAAAGTAGTAATATTTCTTAGAACAATTCATAAAAATTTGAACATACTCCATTCAGGACAAAATCGTTATATCGTGTGTTAGCATTTCATTGCAGGTATTGTGAGGGTGAATTTTAAATTCTAGTTTCTTAGAACTAATCGATAGCGTTCTCACGAACATAAATGACATTACTTAATAGAATTTCATTGACTAGAAACAGGATTAGAAATTAGATTAATTAAATTAATTGTTGATATACTTAGGTTCAGGCCCGGATCGAATAGGTGCGGACCCCGATTGATTTTTTTTTTGCGGGGCCCTCTCTATATATTAAATATTTAAATAAAATTCAAATTCAGTAAATAAATATATCAAATTTTTTGGATCATCAGATAGGTAAACTTCTACATTAATTAAAAAATAAAAATGGTCAAAATACAAAAACATTTATTGAATATAAATTTACATCACCGAATATGAATACATGAATTTACAATTAAGTTTTTGTTCTGTAAATTCTTCTAAAATTGTTTGAAAATCTAATTTCCTTGCGTCTTCACTTTCAATCGACATAATTGCTAAACTATTTAATCATCTATCCAGATTCATTGTCGATCTCAGATAGTTTTTTATTAGTTTTAGACTGGAAAATGATCTCTCTCCAGAAGCAACGCTTACTAGAATTGTTAAAAATATTCTTTTGCATTTGTGAAAGAACTACCTTAATTATAAATTAATTTCTATAACAGTGGCTGTTTATTATTATCTATTCAAAGAATCACCCCAAATCTCTGTGCCAAATTTTAGCTTATTGGCTTAAACTGTCTGCTAACAAAATATATAGTCAAATCAGTATAGAGATCTTTTAAATTATCCTTTAAGAAATGACATTTTTGTTCTGTTTGAATGTATATTGATATTATTGATCTAAGCTTTATTTAAAACCGTCGGAATCAAATGAGTATCTAAAAAATAAATAAGACTATTTTTAACGTAAAAATTTTAGTAGTAGAGAGTGCATTGTCATTGATTCAAAGGGGACAGACGCATGATTAAATTAGAAAATATCGAACGGTTGCATTCAATAATTTAGTTCAGTTTTCTATTAGAAAAATTGATTGGATGATTCCTATACTTTCAGTAAAGACATGTACAAAAACTTTTTTTGCCTCGAATACCTACTAGTTCATTTAGCCAGAATATATTGAATTGTTGTGGCACTTTATACATTATTTAAATGTGTTTAGGTATATGTATTTGTTTTATGGTAAAAAATAATGTAGAAGCTAAAACTTTATTTTCTTAAAAAAATCCTAAAATAAGATGTCAGGGGGATCCTTTGTATAAGTTCACCATTTTTGGAGTGGTTCATAAATTTAATTTTTAGGAGAGATATAAAAATAAATATTATATTCAAGCTCTGTATATGGTATAATAAATATTAGAATAAAATAAAATTTCTTTAAAAGTAAAACTTTATTTTATTAAAAAAATTCTAAAATGAGAGGGAAGGGGGAACCCTTTGTATCACTTCACCATTTTTGGAAGGGTTCATAAATTTAATTTTTAGGAGAGATATAAAAAAAAATATTATATTCGAGCTCTGTATATAATATACTATTAGAATAAATTAAAATTTCTTGAAAAGTAAAACTTTATTTTCTTAAGCAGAGGGTCTACCCAAAACAGATAAACATGGCAAGGAGTATACTAGTAAAAAAAAGTAATCCATTTGTAAGCAATTTTTTACATGCACCCTTTACGGCCTTATGAAAATGACTCACTATTTGAAATTGATAGCGACCAAAAAAAGGAGGGGGGGGGGGTGGCAGACTTATTTCCCCGAGCGAGCCTACTATTAAATTCACTCAAAGATTTTGTTAGATTGTTGTTAGAGTTCGTGGCTGTGATGAAACTGTATTAGATGAAGGAGGACGTATCAGCCAAAGTTGGATGCGCTGGGCTCAATAAAACACCATGAATAAAATGTTTCGGCCTGAATTCATTTGGCCATCTTCAGTTAATTGGGAGCTATACACAAAATGCGGTACACACATGTGATCGAACCAAGAAAAATTGTACATTATTTTAAGATTGGACTAATTTTTGGAGACGGACTGATAAGTGAATTAAGTGGATATCGAAGAGGCAGTCAAAAAAAGCGAAGAAGATAATTTACACTATGTTTTTATTCATAAAACTGACGTTTCGGAGGCTATTCCCTCCTTCAGGGTTTTGAAAAAGTCATTGAATGAAATCCAATGCGACATTGCTCTCTGTCTCCTCTTTCAGTGGCAGTAACAATAATATGTATATCGTATTTCATTCTCAGCAGAATTGATTACTACATTATAATTATGCTGAGAATGAATGTATTATTGTTACTGCCACTGAAAGAGTAGACAGAGGGCAATGTCGCATTGGATTTCATTCAATGACTTTTCAAAACCCTGAAGGAGGAATAGCCTCCGAAACGTCAGTTTTATGAATAAAAAATAGTGTAAATTATCATCTTCTCTTTTTTGGACTACCTCATCGATATCCACTTAATTGTACCTTATTCCTTTCATTACATTCATTCTGAACCTTTGGGCAACAGGCACGTTATAAATTTCCATGAAGCTACAATTTTTATTTTTGACAAGGCTTGGTTCGATCACAAATGTATACCGCATTTTATGTATAACTCCCAATTAACGGAAGATGGCCAAATAAATTCAAGCCGAAACGTTTTATTCAGGGTGTTTTATTGAATCCAGCCCATCCAACTTTGGCTGATACCTCCTCCTTCATCTAGTTCACTCAAAAATTTTCATTTTTTTTTTGCTCCTTTTGTTGAAAAATGTCTAGAATGTGGAGAAAAATCAATTAAAAAAAAATTAAGCAAAACCATGGGAATTTGGTCTACAAGAAATGCTTATAGAATGAACATCGAAAAAAATATTTTTACGAGATAGCTATTAATTTATTTGTCAAATTGTCTGTTAGTAAGTACGTTATGAAATTTCAGATAATTTTTTAGTATTGAGATTTTAAGAGGTGATTAGGTTTTGGATGAACATGTAGGGGTGCTCACAAAAAATTAAACTTGATAATTAAATATTTGTTCTTAAATGAGGCAATTAAAACCGTGAGAACAGTTAGAATGTTCTCGTAAGGAGAAAAGACTTAAAAAAACAAAATCTTTTATGTCCTTATCAATCTTTTTATTTTAAAACTGGGAGACAGTTTCGGCCGACACTCTCAAGCCATCATCAGTCCAAAAAGTACAAATACATAAACCTTACAATTGCAAATACAATCAAGAAACAAATATATACAAAGATCAGTCCACTCACCCTCAGTTTTCAATAGTACATTGGTAATATTATTTTTACTTTTACATTTTCTTTGCAATTCAACAAAATTCCAACATCTGTTGTTATAGATGAGAGTAACAAATGCAATTCTATAAAATTGAAAAAATATATAAAGACATTTTTTCTTTTTCTTTGTCATATTATTTAAAATTAGGTTCATTATTTGAAATGCTCTCTCACCTTGATTACCAATCACACACTTGTTTTTATTATAGCACAAAATTTTTTTAAAATACAATTGTAACATTCAATTATTTACATTCACAATATTCTCCCGTATCAAATTTTAGGACAAATTATAATTTTTCACTCTTTGCATTCTATATAAAACTTTTCTATTTTTAATATAAAAATAAAAATAGTGTATGACGTTATACCAGCTGCCAACACAATTAAATTAAAACCCCAGTCTTCAAAATCAAAAAATTCATACAAAACAAGATATACAACATTAATAATTTTCAACAAAGGTACTATAATTATACAGTTTCCATCAAACAGTAGAGAGCAAAACCTCATGAAAAGTCAACACACTACACCGCTCCCAAAAAATCACACTCAGGAAACAACCAACTTATGTTTATGAACATATACAATTCAGCTTATTAGTTTGCTTATTAGGTCGCTATAGTATCGAACATTGTTCTCAGTGTCTACTTTAAAGTTGACGAAGGAACACCAAGTTTTCAATATCCATATGATATTGACTCCATAGAAAAACATTTATAATTGAAGAAAGACTGATGATGAAGACCAAGTGTTCGAAACTATAGTCTCAAACAAATAAATTCATTTCCTGTTAATTTTGTCATTTCTATCTTTGAGATTAGATCAAAAGAATTTATTATTCTATTGCTGTTCGTTGTAATGGCCTTCAAAATTCTAGAAAAAAACTTGCTTAAGCCATTGATAGGAGAACCCACAGATGACACAATTATCCTCAAAGGCATTTCAGATTTGTGGGCTTTTACCAAGGCATATATTTTAGATGGTGCTGGTGTACTAGATTTCATATTGTTGTAAGCTTTCTTATCAATAATCTCTAAAGACAAAAGTTGTCCCAGATATTTATTAACTTTTTCTGTAACGACGCCAAAGATGTCAAACCTGCAACTTGAAACTTATCATTGTTAGTTAACAACTGTTTCATTTTACAATGGTACTCATGTCTCATTCATTACAACTGTTATATTTGACTTGTCTGATAGTAAGACTTGTATTTCTTCTATATTATGTGGGTTCTCCTATCAATGGCTTAAGCAAGTTTTTTTCTAGAATTTTGAAGGCCATTACAACGAACAGCAATAGAATAATAAATTCTTTTGATCTAATCTCAAAGATAGAAATGACAAAATTAACAGGAAATGAAGTGTTGGTCTCATTTGACGTGGAAGACATGTTTGGATCGATTGAAGTTAATTTGGCGTTAAATATCTTGGACAGCAGGTGGGAAGACATAAAAATGTACACACATTTGGATAAGGATATGTTTATGGAAGGTTTGGCCATGTGTTTGAGAGAGAATTATTTTACTTATGATAGCATAATCTACACACAGGTTAAAGGACTCCCAATGGGAGCTATTTTGTCGCCCTTGATCGCAAATGTGGTGATGGATGATGTGTTTGATAAGATCATAGCCCCACTAAATTTGCCTTTTTACTATATATATGTGGATGATTCAGTCTCAGCTATAAAACGTGAACTTATCCCTGTAACGTTGGAATTACTCAACGGCTATAATAGCAATATAAAGTTTAATGCAGAAGTCGAAAATAATAGTCAGCTGCCTTTCTTGGATACCTTACTAATTAAATCAGGGCATGAAATTATTACGGATTTATATACAAAACCATCCAAATCCAATAGGATGATTAAGTATAACTCATATCATCCTTTAGCACAAAAAATATCTATCATATATGGTGAAATAAATAGAATATGTCGGATATCTCATTCTTCTTTTCTTCAAAAAAATTTGAATGATTTCACCATTAAATGTGTACAGAATGGTTATCCGAGAGAGTTGGTGGAAAATCTAAGAAGAAGATACTATGTTAAAGAGTGGAAAAAAAGAAAAATACAAGAAAATCCATTGAGATTCATGGGATCGTTAACATACGTACCAATATTAACCGATATGATAGTGAGAATGTTTAGGGTGGCAGGTGTAATGCTGGCTAAACGCCCTGTAAAACCCCTGTTATCTTTGTATCGGGTTCCAACTGTCAAGGATGTTTATAATGAAAACAATGTCGTATATGAGATAAAATGCAAAGACTGTGATAGAACATACATAGGAGAAACAAAGAGAATGCTAAGGACAAGGGTCATTGAACATGACAAATCGGTAGTAAAAGGCAAATTAATATCTGCATTGGCCATTCACGCAATTGACTCAAATCATGAGTTTGATTTTAATGATGTCTCTATATTGTGAAGGAGAGGGATGATTTCATACGTAAGTTAAAAGAATCCCTACACATTCTGAGGAATAGAGATAAAGTAGTCAAAGTTGAAAAGTTTTTGTTTTGCCGAGAGTAGCAGAGTTGTTGATTCACAAAGAGAAACAAAGAGATTGTCTTCTTCTTGATGCAAATAAACATATACACATATATATCAAGATGATATATCTGTATATATATATATTATTTATTTGTTTGAGACTATAGTTTCGAAGACTTGGTCTTCATCATCAGTCTTTCTTCAATTATAAAATGTTTTTCATGGAGTCAATATCATATGGATATTGAAAACTTGGTGTTCCTTCGTCAACTTTAAAGTAGACACTGAGAACAATGTCCGATACTATAGCGACCTAATAAGCAAACTAATAAGCTGAATTGTATATGTTCATAAACATAAGTTGGTTGTTTCCTGAGTGTGATTTTTTGGGAGCGGTGTAGTGTGTTGACTTTTCATGAGGTTTTGCTCTCTACTGTTTGATGGAAACTGTATAATTATAGTACCTTTGTTGAAAATTATTAATGTTGTATATCTTGTTTTGTATGAATTTTTTGATTTTGAAGACTGGGGTTTTAATTTAATTGTGTTGGCAGCTGGTATAACGTCATACACTATTTTTATTTTTATATTAAAAATAGAAAAGTTTTATATAGAATGAAATTGAATTGATCAAAGAGTGAAAAATTATAATTTGTCCTAAAATTTGATACGGGAGAATATTGTGAATGTAAATAATTGAATGTTACAATTGTATTTTAAAAAAATTTTGTACTATAATAAAAACAAGTGTGTGATTGGTAATCAAGGTGAGAGAGCATTTCAAATAATGAACCTAATTTTAAATAATATGACAAAGAAAAAGAAAAATGTCTTTATATATTTTTTCAATTTTATAGAATTGCATTTGTTACTCTCATCTATAACAACAGATGTTGGAATTTTGTTGAATTGCAAAGAAAATGTAAAAATAAAAATAATATTACCAATGTACTATTGAAAACTGAGGGTGAGTGGACTGATCTTTATGTATATTTGTTTCTTGATTGTATTTGCAATTGTAAGGTTTATGTATTTGTACTTTTTAGACTGATGATGGCTTGAGAGTGTCGGCCGAAACTGTCTCCCAGTTTTAAAATAAAAAGATTGATAAGGACATAAAAGATTTTGTTTTTTTAAGTCTTTTCTCCTTACGAGAACATTCTAACTGTTCTCACGGTTTTAATTGCCTCATTTAAGAACAAATATTGAATAATAAAACATCATAGTACTCTATCTAATTGATAATTAAAATAAAAAAAAACTCTAATAGTTTTTTATATGTATTTAATAGACTAGCTGGCAAGCTGACCGAAATTTGAAAAAGTTTGAACCCATCTTTTTTTCTGATTTTTCTGCATTTTTTTAAGGAAGATCTAAACTTAGAAATCTCAAAATCTAGGTTCTTGGTTTTGATACCAGATCAAGCCTTATAAAACTTTTCATTTTCGACTTGTTTTGTTTGGACACAAATTGAATTTTTTGGATAAATTTAAAAACTCCCCAACGAGTAAACAGTGCTAGTCTACCAAGTAAAAATTATAAAAAATTAAATAAATAAATAAAATAAAAAAATATTGAAATCATCTTCAATTTCTAAAAAAAATTAATATGTAATCAATATTACTTTATTTCATGTTTCGGGGATTCTACGGTAACTGTAGCGCCGTGATCTGACGATGAATTCTTATAGTACTCACCAAAATAAAAAGAAAATGAAGAATACCATTTTTAGATTTCGCTTAGTTTTCGAGATATCGAGTTTAAAAAATACTGTTTTTTGTATTTATTTTATTTTATTTTTCAATTATTTTTATAGAAACCACGGAAACCGTAGTTTCACGGATTCCATGAGGCGCCGCTATCTGACGACGAATTCTTTTAGAACTAGACAGAATAAGTCGGAAAGTAAAGATAAAATTTTAAAGCTACAAATTTGAACTGAAATTGAGTTTATGGACTGTGATGTCTCAAATTGCCTCAAGTGAGCGTTGGCAATTTTCAATTTTAGAACTTTCCATAGTTTCTATTCATCATCTCGGTTCATTTAGATAAAAAATGGGTTCCCGAACAAATTTTGAAAGGTTCGGTTAAGATATATTCAGTTCGGCTATCTTAACCGAACCGGCAACGACTTTTACATATTCGATTTTTTTGGGCATTTACTAATCATTTTAATTAATATTCATTTTCTAAAAGAATCCGTCGTCAGTAGCGGCGCCACACGAAACCCCCGTGATGCTACGGTTTCTATGGTTTCTATAAAAATAATAATTGAAAAATAAAATAAAATAAATACAAAAAACAGTATTTTTTAAACTCAATATCTTGAAAACTAAGCGAAATATCAAAAAATGGTATTCTTCATTTTCGTCTTATTTTGGTGAGTACAATAAGAATCCATCGTCAGATCGCGACGCCACAGTTACCGTAGTATTTCCCATGTGTCGATAAATAATTAAAAATAATGTCGATATTTCTTTATTTTCAGAAAAATAATTCAAAGAAAAAGATAATTCGGCCTAGCAACTTATCACTAACGGGACAGTTGATTCCAGCGACCCGCATTCAGTCAGCCGTCTTCTGGCTCATGGAAAACATCACAGCGCTTAACGAGTAAGTTATTTCTCTAACACCAATTAATATTATTAATTTTATATTTATATTGCATGATAAAATATTAAATTTTATTAATTTCTTGATTAAATCTGAGAATTTAAAAAAAAATAAAATGTATATTGGAGAAACAAAGAAGAAATTAAAGATTAGATTGTTGGAATATGAAAAATATGTAGTACATAAGAACCCAGTGTCTGCATTGGCTATACATGCATTAGACAATAGACATAATTTTAAATTTGATGACAGGAAAATAATTTACGCGGAAAGTAACACTTTCAAGAGAAAATTTTATGAATCAATCTTTATAAGAAAGAACTTAACTGAAACTGTGAATTTTAAGGTAGACAAGGAAAATAATAGTAAATATTACGTCGGGAATTTTAAATAAAATTAAAAAACATTAAAGTAGTTGGGGTCTGTGGGTGGATTTGGGGTGTTGATTTGGCAATGGGAGTTTTAAGTTGGGAATGGATTTGTGGGGATAAAAAGAAAATTTGGATCTGACTCAGTGCGAGTGATTTATGAAAGAGTCATTGAATTTGAATGTTGATGCAAAAATAATTGTTAGGCAGAATGATAATGTTATATGTTGTGATAATTTCGATGTGAGGGCATTTTGATGTAATTTTTGAGAGTATGTTCTTTTATGATGAGAAGTTGTAATCGTATATTTTGTAATGATTGGATTTGTATTGAAATGTTTTTAGGCTGAAGTTGACATATTTGTAAATGTCGAAACGTTCCTGGGTGACAATAGAATAAAGAAAAAGAAAAGATAAAAATGTGTTTTTTTGTCAAAAAAGAATAAAACTAAAACCTATTTTTAAAAGAGAATTTGTATACTCTAAAAATTTAGATATATATATAAATTAAATTTTATAATTTCAGAATTGCTCAGGTTCGTTTCGAGTATCTGAATGCTTGGACAAACCAAGAAGTTTCGCTTTCTCCATTTTCTCATCCGTCAACTCCGAACCAAGGTAAGCTTTTCAACTTTTTTTTTTTAATAATATAAAGACCTTATCTCTCCTTTCAAAGAACATATTTTTAATCATTAATTATTTTTTTTTTTATTTATTTAATGTCACCGGGAACAAAGCCTATTTAGACAGCACATAAGTAAAGTGTTAGTAGGGTTAGTGAGGGAGCCGAGTTTTCAGCCGGTAGAAATTTTTATTTGCAAACCAGGATCTAACCCCGGCCTTCCACTCCAACATCGTCATAATCTATCTATGCCGAAGCGAGGCCAGTGCGTTAGCCGACTGAGCTAATATGCTGTACACCTACTTCCACTTGTACTTCCAAATATTTCCATGTACTTCCAAATATTTCCAAGTACTTCCAAATACTTCCAAGTACTTCCAAAATACTTCCAAAGAGGTGTACACCTACTTCCAATCGCAGATCACCCTTCGAGTTAACCAGATGGTAGTTCAGCTACCATTACTCTATGGTTGATTTATTTATTGTGAACAAAACAATATTTGATTGCACCAAGTTCACCTTTAAAATAAATTGATTTTTGTTTCATATTCAACTAGCATTGGATCATCAATCAATCATTTATTAATTAATGATGAAATATGCATTTCAAATTTTGTTCTATCGAAATGATAGACTCTAACCAGCTATTTACTTGCTTTTATTGATCCAAATGAATATATCTGACATTATTTTATTAAGGTTCTGTTGCCCAGTGAAAAATAATATTTACATTGCGATTAAATTTATTAATAAATTTCAATTATTACAAATACAAATACAAACGACTAATCAAACAATATAGAATAATTTTTCATTTCGTTTACAAGTCAAAAAGCTATGTGTATTTAATTAATATCTCATTTAAAATTTCTAATATAGATGATTCCACCTGAAACCCTTCTACTTATTAAGAAAGCAAACAAACTTAATTCAATAATCTTAATGGATGTTAAGTTAAAAGCTTTTATGCCCCATTTTATTCAGGATGATTGATATTATTATTACAAATATGGTTATTGTAAGTGAAATGAAGAGATAAGATAAAAATTACGTTTGGGAAACTACATTTCCTTTAATATTTTTTGGGCGGAGAATACAACTTTGTTTGAAAATCAATAATTATCCCAGTTAACAAATGGGGGCAATGTAGTATTTTATTTTTTAAAAGGATCCTAGAGGGTTGGACAAGAACTTTAATCAAACGCAAAGTTTTTTTAATTAAATGGGCCAAACCTTTCCTCACTGATTCGTGACTTCCTCAATGGCTCATTTGATAAACTTATTTGTCAGGAGTTCTAACTATAAAAAAAAAACATTTTACAGTTCTAATTATAAAAATGTTTTTTCTTATAGTTAGAACTCCTGACAATAATTTTATCAAATAAACCATTGAGGAAGTCACGAATCAGTGACGAAACGTTTGGACCATTTAATTAAAAAACTTTGCGTTTGATTTAAATTTTTGTCCCCTCCTTTTAAAGATTTGCGATCAATGAAATATGTAGTTTTTATGTTTTTAATTTTGCGTTCCTGTCGTTATAAGTGTAATGAGAAAAGAATTTAACCATCATTGGAGAGTACTCATTCCAAAGACGGATTTGACCCAACTACTTCGCTCTATTATCTATCTATCTATCTATCTATCTATCTATCTATCTATCTATCTATATATATATATAAAATAGAAAAGTATGTGGATATATATGTATGTGGAAACGATCTGATTGGCCAGTGCATAGCCAATGCCAAAGCGTTAAATTATTAGAACGATTCTGATTGGTCAGATAGTGATCGTGCTTAGGCAATGTGTTAAATAAATCTTTCCTTATTCTTCCTTATTTTTGAATCAATTTCATTCAGCACATTCTTTCGATACTTACAGTAAGATTTTAAATTTCAATTATTAAATTGGTATGAACGAGACGCTCCCCGCCAGGGATTAGGTGACGCCGGGCCGAAGCCCCGGTCGTCAGCTAGTACTATATAATATTCATCTAGATTAATTTGTAACAACGCTTAGAGAAATTTCTCTAAAAAAATTACGCTCTTGCCTAGAATCGAACCGACGAACTCTTGAACTATAGTCATTGGCTCTACCGATTACTCCATTGCGACATTAATATTTCTATCTTGATTTCTCTTACTAAAACTAGATAATTTTGATTTGGACTTTGTGTCGAGATAATATTGTATTCATTTGAACTCGAATGAAAATGAAAAAACACCAATAGGTTTTAAATTAAGAAACATTAGATATATATTAATTAACGAGGCAAATTTAAAATATAATTGTCAGCGCGTCTCCAATCGATTTTCATTAACCAGGCAAATTTGAAATTCTAATTTCTAATTTGGACTCGAATTTTGAAATGAAAGACTCCAATTCATTTTAAATTAAGAAACATTAAATATATTGATCATTATTCCTCCCCTCCCCCTCGCCACTCAAAAGTTAAAGAGGCGAAACTTTTAAGAGACGATGTATTTTCGGTAGTTTACGGGTATACATTTGGAGTGTGGTTTTTTAAGAGGAATATAATTTTTGGACCGAGACGCTGCCCGCCAGAGCACCAGCCCGGAGGGCCGAGCTTCGAGGGCGTGCCGATGGCACGCATGAAAAGCTCTTTAATTTATGTTTCCTGTATCTTCCTCTCCCATGTTATCCTCAAAATGTCTATCATCGGTCCCCATAGGTCGTAAATTGTTTTTGTCGATATTTCTGTTAGTAACTGCGGTCTTCCTCTTTCCAATCCAATTTTTCTCAACTCCTCGGTCCATCATGTTGGTTGTCCGTTGCCGTGACGTCTCAGGATTTCCCTGAGGCATATTTTCGGTAGTCAACACCGTATCAAATGTCTGTATCTTTTTGGATAGTTAGCTCTTTTAAAGACACCCCAAAGCTGATTTGCCAGTCTATGTCCTCTACCAATCGCTTCTTCGCTATTTGACTTAAACAATCCTCACTGATCAAACCAACACCCTAGGTATTTTCTCTATCCCTTCCCCTCCCATTTCCATCTTGTCTCATTTCTGCCTCTCCTACCCTTCTTAAAAATCATTATTTTACTTTTTTTACTGTTTATCTGCAAGTGGTTCGATCTTGAATATCTTCCCAGACACCCGATTGAAACTCTCAATACAGCGGTATCATCTGCCAACAGGACCACGTCTTCTGCAAATTTCAATGAATGGGTCTTTGTTCTTCCAACCACCGTTCTCCCTTCTCTTCTCTTTATCATTTCATCTACCAGGTCATTAATAAATATATTAAACAGAATACTGTCGGTATAAGTGTAATGAGAAAATAATTTAACCATCATTGGAGAGTATTCATTCCAAAGACGGATTTGACCCAACTACTCCGCTCTATTACCGAATCTATTAACTAATTTGTTTATTTATTTATATTTTTTAAATTTTCACATCTCTCATACCTTCACTATCTAGAGATAATATTATAATAATTTTGTCATTTTTTTCCATTTTCTTTCCTACTTCACTCATGTTATATAGTATAGTATTTTAGCAATCTTCATGGTCTCAAAATGTGCCTTATCATCCGATCGTTTTTTTCTCTTCAGATTCTTCCCCAATGTTTTCTGTTCTCTAATTCAATCAAGAACTTCTTAATTTGTAATTCTATTCACCTGTTTTCAACATTCTTCTGAGAACCACTTGCGATAGTCCCATCCATATTCTCATTCACTCACACAATTTTTTCTTATTTGAGTGTCTGAATTCCGATACCCACAATAGCCCAAGGACGGAAAGTCAAAACGTTGTTGTGTATCCATACATAGTACTGATTAGATTTTGGAATATTTCGTTCAAAAGGCAGAAAATATTATTTTTTGAATTATTCTATTGAGATTTTCAGAGGATGTTATAGTACAGCCATAAATAAATACTAGGGGAGCTTTAATGTACCGAATCTTGAAAAAGTTTTCATTTTTTTTTTTATTATTTAATGTGCGGGTGAGCGATTCTTTCATTAGAATCTGATCGATGAAAATAATGACAAAGAGCGCGGATATCATCATCTATCTTTCTTTAGAGCTAAGGGGTATAGCAAGGATGCCCTGTTTCAGACTATTAGAGATGAATTTCTTAATTTCTATTATTCTAGGAATGGCCTCGGACTAAAACGATACCTACTCGTTATATAGAGAAGAGAAGGCGACAGAAAAAGTGACAAAGATTTTCTTTAGAATCAATACCAATACGTAAGGGATAACAGCCTAATTTTTTTCGAGAGTCCCTATCGATAAAAGAGATTGCGACCTCGATGTTGGATTAAGAGTAACCTTGGGTTCAGAAGTTCCAGGATTAGGTCAGTTCGACCACGAAACTAACCAAAGACCATTTGACCTTGCAGAAGGGGAATCTGAACTGGTTTCAGGATTCAACGTCGAGTAAGGGCGGGTTTGCTTTGATTTTTTAGTCGAATATTTCGGCGAGGAGGCGTTAAATTATTTCCTACTTTCAATTGGACTTGATTAAAATTCAAACTAAAATGTACAAAAAACAAAAGAAATTACTTGTTGCGGTTCTAACTAGCAAGCGAACCGAATCTTGAAAAAGTTTTTACATTTTCTTATATTTCTTTGTATTTTTAATTGCGTCGAGAAATCCAATAAAATTTATTTCACAATTAACTTAGCCGAGGCAATACTTAATATTTTTTTCTAAATAACAAATGACAAACTGACCGGAACAGACCCGGTCAAACCGAGACGTATGGTAGGCCTACCACTATCTTATGTATATGACACACTAAAAACTTTAATAATCTATTCAATATCTCAGAAAAGAAATTTCAATGTTATAAATTAAACTGTTCCAACCCTTTTAGGGATGAAAATAAAACTTTTGATATAGAATCAAAAAATAAATAATCGATTCGAATTTTAATTCGTATTTTGTATTTTTCAGAACCTAAAGTGTGACCATATATCATATTGTATATCAACGAATATAATCTAACAGAATGCATTAAAACAATTAAACAGTGTTATTTTTAAATTATCTCACCTCATTTATTTACTTTATTCCTGCTATTATCTCTAAGCTTATAAAATGGCCTCCCTTATTTTCCTCTCTCACTCTAATCCTTTATTGTTATCCGTATGGTATAAGATTGATATCATGGTTGGTAAACAGCGTGTTCTGGTTTGAGATATGATTTCCAAAATATAGCATTCTTTTGTCGTGGTAAAGTAGATTATTCTTCACATCGTCATGACATTGCCGATCGATGACGATTTTTCTATAAAATAATCCCTATTTCCAGAGCCGCCAGGTGTGTCCAAACTTTGAACGGGGATCAGATGTTTTCATAATAAAATTAATGTTTAAGCTGAATAAAAAAATTAAAAACTTTTTAATGATTCGGAACGCTTTCGGTAAATTGTATCGTTTCCGCAATTTTTTGTTAACAAACAATTTGATTTTTAGATTTAATTACTTTTAATGGGAAGTAGAAAGAAATTAGATTATTCTAATTTTTGTTTCTTTTATTTTTCATTGATTAATTGGTTGCATAGTTGTCCGGGATTACAAGAAATCCATAAATAGGCATGGATATAATTTTTTTACCTGCGGGGCTTTAGAAATGGATAACTATAAATTAATAAAAAAAAATGGCATGAATTCAATAATCATCTCTCTATAACTTCAAAATTAGTCAAAATGTATAATTTATTTAACTACATATAACATAATTATACAAGAGGGTATAAGTGTATAGTAAAGTCTCATACCTAATGGAATTAAGTCAAGTCATCAAAGTTTTTTTCACTGGAAAATTTTGTTAATGATAAATTTACATCTCTAAAAAGTTTGGGGACCCCTGGTTTAAGTGATTAGTTGGACGTTTCGGACTCGTTCAATTGTTCATCCTCTACACAAACAATATCAATTTTTTAGAATTCTCTTGTAGTGAAATTCTAAAAAATTTATATTGTTCAAATATATATATATATATATATATATATATATATTGTCAAATGGGTTCACTTCACATGGTAGCTATTTTGACCCGGATTGCTAGTTTTAGCATTCGAGTTCCATTTCCGAGGGAGTAAACACAACATTTTGACATCTAATAAAGATTATTCATGACAGCTCAGATTTAGTTGATGACAATTTCTCGTTTTTAGAAATACAAAATATTACAAGTAATTCGGTTCTTGGTTACATCGATTTACAAGAATCTAGACAGACAAATAGACATACATTCAGAGAGAGATCATGTTAAATAAAAGTAGGTAAAATAAAATGTCGTTAACATATATAATATACCGTCCGATTTGGCGTGGACTGTCTCTATTATGAGACAGTCCACGCGAAATCGGACGGTTTTGAAAAATTTTAATTTTTGATTTCCTTCATTTTTTGACATTTTTTACTACCCATCAAAAAACTCTTTCTAGTAAATTTTGAAATTTTTTTTGATCACCGGTTTAAAAAATATCGAATTTCGGTTTTTCGCTCATAAATTCTTCAAAACTTTTTTTTTTAAATACTTATTTAGAAAAAAATATAAAAAGTATTTAAAGGGTTTTTTATATGCGATTTTTGAGTTTGAAAAATTTAATCTTGTTTTTGAAACTATATGTTTACTACTCTTCAATTTTTTTGAAAAATAGTTTTTTTTTTATTTTAAACTTTATTCATTCTACAAATTTTAAGACCGGATTGATAGTGGTCCTATGATAATTACTATTTTTTTTTCGATTTTCGAAAATTTCGAAAAAATTTTATTCACTATTATCCTTTATTAAAACCACTTTTCGGTATTGAGTTCTCTTTTTTAAGTTATTTTTAATTTATTTCATAAGTATTTTATCGTTAACAGGTGTATGAAATAAATTTAATTTTAAATTTTAATCCCCCCCCCTCCCACTTAATTTTGGGTCGATATGCACCAAAATCTAATTAGCTCTTAATCTCAATGCAAAAAAACTACTTGTGAAATTTGGTTTTGATATTCATACTAATTTTTGAGCTAGCTCGTCCACAAAATTTGGTAACGCACAGACTAACAGAATAACAGAATTCACACTAACAGATATTTTGATAAAACATTTATTATCTCAAAAAATATAATTTTTTCGATGTTCAGTTATTAGGGAATTTTTGTAGACCGAAATGCCATGGTTTCGCAAAATTTTTTTAATCAAAATAGTTTCAGCCGTTTTTGAGATATTTAAAAAAAGAAGCAAAAAAAAAAACACTTTTTTTCATGCACGATTACAATACTTGACCACTGTATGTTAAAGTAAAATAAGCTGGCGTGTTGTGATGTGGCCATCCACTTGACTTTACCATACAGCCTGGCCCCTCACTTATATTTAATATTTAATAAAATTATTTATAATGATGTAGTGGATGGGGGATTAGTTTTCCCATTTTTAGACTCCTGGATGATTCTCCACTGATTAAGTATACATAATTTGGTTGAGTTTGGTACAAGAGACTATATTTTAATTTTTTGACCCTACACCCCCCCCCCCCCCCCATTTTCGGCGGTTAGTTTTTGAATTTTTAGATTTCTGGGGTCCCACTGATTATGTATACAAAATTTGGTTGAGTTTGGTACAAGAGCCTATATTTTTAATTTTTAACCCTCCTCCACTCCCCTTAATTTTGGTTCGATATGCACCAAAATCTAATCAGCTCTTAATCTCAATGGACTAAAACTACGTGTGAAATTTGGTTTCGATATTCACACTAGTGTTTGAGTCATCCACAAAAATTTGGTAACGCACAGACTAACTAATTAACTAACCGACATTTTGACAAAACAATTATTATCTCGAAAAATAATAATTTTTTCGATGTTCACTTATTAGAGCTTTTTTGTAGAGCGAAATGCCATGGTGGTCAATTTTTCTAATCAAAATAGTTTCAGCCCTTTTTGAGATATTTTGAAATAAAAACACTTTTTCATGCACGATTACAATACTTGACCATACTCTGTTTGGGAAAGTAAAAAATGAATTTATAAGCGAAAAATCGAAATTCGATATCTTTAAACCGGTGATCAAAAAAATTTCAAAATTTACCAGGAATAGTCTTTTGATGGGTACTAAACAATGTCAATAAATAAAGGAAATCAAAAATTAAAATTTACCAAACCGTCCGATTTGGCGTGGAATGCCCCATATAATAGGAATGCACAGGATAAGATCCACTACGTTCTTGACAGCCTTGTCTATCGCCTCGAGCTCTTTTTTACATTTCGATGGCATAATGCATTTTATTTGGATGCATTTGGCGCCGGCGCAAACACGATTGATTGCTTTCCATTATGGGAATTGATTGCCGAGTGTGACGATACGATTCACGCAAACAGGGGATTTATTCCCCAAAACCATATTATGGTGGGAGAGAGGAAAAAAATAAATGACTGGTTTCCATCAATGTTCCTTAGGTCTATATTATATATAGAACTAGCAAGCTTGATTACATATCATAAATTTATTGTGTAAAAAATTATTTATCGTATGGCGTAGGTTTATATATATGTTACCTATATACCTATAACGTTGAATAGAATTTGATTGTGCCTTTTATGAATGGATAATGAATATTTTTGGAAACTTTGATAGGCGACATAAAAGAAAGCGATATCAACAAAGGGAGGGAATGTTTTTTTTTTTTGTTAAATCGGACAATAATATTAATATATTGGTAATCAAGATAATACATGTGCATGTGAGATCATATAAAAACTTATATTGTCTCATGCTTTAGCTTCTTTGACTTGACAGTATATAGGGTGATTCGCGGTCGATGGTAGATTAGACGTTTATGGAAAACGGAACGCAGAATATTTCTGAAAATTTGGTACCTTACATTTTCTTACCTGTTCTATCGATCTAAAATATTTTCAGCATTGCGACGTTTCGGCTTCCATCGAAAAGTCGTGCAACTTTATTAGTTTACCATATAGGGTATGGTTAAGTATTGTAATCGTGCAGGAAAAAAGTGGTTTTTTTTCCTTCTTTTTTTCGAAATATCTCAAAAACGGCTGAAACTATTTTGATTAAAAAAAATTGAGCCAAACCATGGCATTTCGGTCTACAAAAAAGCCCTAATAAGTGAACATCGAAAAATTATATTTTCGAGATAATAATTGTTTTGTCAAAATGTCTGTTAGCTAGTTAGTTAGTTGGTTAGTATGTCTGTTAGTTAGTCTGTCCGTTACCAAATTTTTGTGGACGAACTAGCTAAAAAACTAGTATCAATATCGAAAACAAATGTCACACGTAGTTTTAGTCCATTGAGATTAAGAGCTGATTATATTTTGGTGCATATCGACTCAAAATTAAGGGTGGGAGGGGTGGAGGAGGGTTAAAAATTAAAAATCTAGGCCATTTGAGCAAACTCAACCAAATTTTGTATACATGATCAGTGGACCACCAGAAGTCTAAAAATGAATAAACTAACCCCCTAAAATGTGTAGGGGGGGGGAGTGTAGGGTCAAAAAATGAAAATCTTGGCTAATCTTACCTAACTCAACCAAATTTTGTCAATCATCATCAAAACACGTCAGCTTATTATTTACAAACTTTCTATTTTTTACCTTCAAACTTTTCCATTGAATGATTAGACCTATAATAAATTAGATACCGATCTGAAATAAAAACTTAATAATATCTCTTTAGAATTTTATAATAATTATCTAGCCAGAAACAAATATTATTATATGATATCACTTTTTGTAAGTATCAATTGTGGGCCTTAAAAACTGGACTCATTCTCTTTAGCCCATCTGGTGATACTTTCGAAATACTCAGGTATGCTCGTAACTTCACACATAAGAGCTTAGTATTCTAGTGGGAATGACGTCAGCTTGATAATGAACTATATTTACTTTCACAGTCATAAACTTTAGCATTATTATTTGTTCATTTTATAGTTTACTGCCCGTTTCTCGAAACATCCTCTACCATTGTACCCCTTATCATGCTTTATAAAATGCACTTTTTTAGTGTCACCAGAGAAATGATTTTTTTATTTACCTTGTGTTAAAAAAAACCTTCCAATAAATTGTCTATTATATTTATTTTTATTTCTAGAAATATGCTTGTTTGTTTGTTTGTTTGTTTTTTTAATAAAAAATAAAAATTCATTTTTCTATTCTATTTAGAGAATATTTCTGTTCTTAATTAAAACTGAAGAAATATCATTAGAGCGCATGATAAAAAAAAGATGTAGTGCACCCGCGGGGGTGAAAAAGAGGGTCTCTTGATAGACGATGCTTAAATTAAAAGAGACGCACGCCTTTAAACTAATGACTTGTATTTATACCCCAACCCAGAATTTGCGCTTTTCGTCACACATCTCCGGACTGCCCTATTGTGTCCTTGACGATGGGCTGTAATGTTTTATGGGAGCGCTGGGAAGATCCACATAAGAAGTTGAGGACCTCCTCGTTGCAAACCCCCTTTTTGCGATCCCTGTCCACAAAGTAATTAACATGATTATCCCTTTTGCTATTTGCCCGCAAAACAACAACAAACTCTCGACATTCATAGCTAATCACTTGATTTGACTTGCAGTTGTTGTGCATGGCATTGAAGGGGTGATTTAATTTATTAAAATAAATCTGTCAACTAAATCATAATATATTTATATTTGGGGTATAAATTAGGCATTCCACGCCATATCGGACTGTTTGAAAAATTTTAATTTTTAATTTCCTTAATTTTTACTTTACTATGTAGGGTATGGTCAAGTATTGTAATCAATCGTGAATGAAAAAAGTGGTTTTTTTCCTTCTTTTTTTCGAAATATCTCAAAAACGGCTGAAACTATTTTGATTAAAAAAATTGAGCAAAAGCATGGAATTTCGCTCTACAAAAAACCTTAATAAGTGAACATCGAAAAAATTAAACCTTTTGAGATAATAATTGTTTTGTCAAAATGTCTGTTAGTAAGTCTGTCTGGTTGTTAGTCTGTGCGTTACCAAATTTTTGTGGACGAGCTAGATCAAAAACTAGTGTGAATATCGAAACCAAATTTCACACGAAGTTTTGGTCTATTGAGATTAAGAGCTGATTAGATTTTGGTGCATATCGACCCAAAATTAAGGGGGGTGGAGGGGGTTAAAATAGCCCGTTTGAGCAAACTCAACTAAATTTTGTATACATAATCAGTGGACCCCCAGAAGTATAAAAATGCAAAAACTAACCGCCCAAAATGGGGGGGTGGGGGAGTGGTATAGGGTCAAAAAATGAAAATCTTTTCCATTTACCAAACGCAACCAAATTTTGTATACATAATCAGTGGGATCCCAGAAGTATAAAAATGCAAAATCTAACCCCCCCACATCAGAACACGTCAGCTTATTTTTTGACATTTTTTAGTACCCATAAAAAAACTCTTGTTGATATATTTTGAAAAAATTTTTGATCACCGGTTAAAAGATATTGAATTTCGGTTTTTCGCTAATAACTTGTTCAAAAATGATCCAAATTTAAATTTTTTTCTTTTTTTACATACTTTTTAGAAAAATATACAAACAAATTATTTAAAGTGATTTTATATTAATATTTTTGAGTTTGAAAATTTCAATCTTTTTTTTTTGAAACTGTATGTTCTCTTCGGTTTTTTTGACAATTTTTTATTTTAAACTTCTATTCATTCTCAAATTTTAAGACCGGGTTGATAGTCCTTTGATAATTACTATTTTCTTGATTTCTAAAAATTTCGAATAAATTTTATTCGCAACTAACTATTATTAAAACCACTTTTTGGTATTGATTTCTCTTTTTTTAGTTATTTTGAATTGATTTTTATCGTTAACAAGTGTTTAAAATAAATAATTAGTATTTTAGTTTGTTGAAAGTAAATCAAAATAAAAAATTTTGAATTTGGACCATTTTTGAAGAAGTTTTGAGCGAAAAACCGAAATTCGATATCTTTTAAACAATAATCAAAAAAATTTCAAAATTTACCAGTATGAGTTTTTTGATGGGTACTAAAAATTTCAAAAAATTAAGAAAATCAAAAATTAAAATTTTTCAAAACGTCCGATTTGGATGGAATGTCTGAAAATGTTTATTTGAAATCCAATCGTTTTGAAAGAAATTCTCCCTTTATCAATGGAAATTTTAAGAAATTTGAAAAAAAAATTGTGGTTTAAGATGGGATTATAAAGCAACTATGAACGAATAAATATTTTGAAAATGGATATTGTTTTGGAGATCTAATTTTTTCCAAATTCCGTTCTTTATCTAAAATTTTAGGATTGAAAAGTCTAAATTGTGACCCAGGTTATTTATGCCTAATAAGTAGAGACCGGATTCCTATGCAAGTGCATATTTTGTTTGCCGCCACGTACGACCCAGGATTCTATCCGAATCACGCGTCTAGGATACTGTGGGTTAAATTTTATACTGCATATTTGAGTAATATTGCATAAAATTGCATATTTGAAGGATACTCCATAAAATTACATATTTCGCGCCAAATACAGAGGTTTTATAATATTAATTTGAGTTTAAAGATTTTCTAATATATTAAATGAAATGTGAATTTTGTCTAATGTTTTACGCAATAAAAGTACATATTTGACACTTGGTGTCTATAGCTTACTTTATCATTTTATTCCTTTCATACCACTTCATCAAATATATAGTCTTTTTCTCTTCAATTTTAATTTTTTAGTTCATAAAAAAATTTATTTTGCCATCTTTTGCTGCATATATTTGCATATTTCAACTTATTCTGCATATTACTTGAGTATTTCAGCATTTTTAACTGAATATTTTATGGCATATTTTAGAAGTTTTTAATGCGATCTCTACTAATAAGGTAATAAGGTACTACTAAGTAACAGACATTTTGACAAAATTATTAATATTTCGTAAAATATAATTTTTTTGATGTTGGATTTTTATAGACCAAAACGTGATGGTTTAAAAATAAAGTGAAAAACTTATATTAGGTTGGAGTTGGTGGTGTTTCACAAGGAGAAAAGATTAAAATACAAATATTTTTTTAAGTTTACTCTATATATTTCGAGTTCTTATCTCATCATCAGGAGAACATTGACTGAAGATAAAATGATGAACAAAATTTATTTAATATGATGGACAGTTTGTGAGTTAGTGTAGGTATGAATTAATTATCAGAGAATGGAATGGTCTTAAAGTGGGAAAACTCAATATACAGGTGAAGTGAACAAGCCCTAAGCTGGGAATAAAGAAAAGATATTTATACTTGGAAGGGGCAGTTATTATGTATGTACCGTAAAAAATCTTTGTATTTTAATGAAACACCACCAACTCCAACCTAATATAATTTTAATAATGTTACGCTATAAACCAACACCGCTATCCCTAAATTTGAAGTGAAAAGCCACTTTTTAACCGACTTCAAAAAAGGAGGAGGTTCTCAATTCGACTGATTTTTTTTTGTGTGTCCATGTTACCTGATATCTTCGCCAATTGTGAACCGATTTTGATGATTTTTTTTGCATTGGGTTCAGTCTAGTTTCTGATTGGGCCCGTTTTTTTTCATTGGTATTGAACCTTTTTTGCTATGTTCGTTTTGGCATAACTTCTTTGTTTATAAACCGATTTCGATGATTCTTTTTATATTGGAAAGAAGGTACATTCGGGGTGATACCATATTAATTTAGTCAAGTTCTGATGATATGATCAATGACGAATTAACGTAAATATCCTATTCTTATGAGCAAATAATCGAAATTATAATAAATATTTATAAAAAAATCAATCTTAAAACGTTCATTTAAAACCCACAAACGTTTCTAGAGAATTTTTATATTTATGAATTTAATTTTATTATCATTTTCTGATTCATTCGCCCGACGCTTTCTCTTATGAGATGCATACAAAGTATTATCTTAAGTCACTTTTAATAAGATCACTAAAAAGAGAAAAATATAAATAATTTTTATAAAAAAAATAAAACCGATTTCAAAAAACTTAAATGCAACAAATAAAATAATAATAACTTAAAAATCAAATAAAATACACTAAAAGGTATTAAATAATTATCTTATTTAGTTACAACTAAACGACGAAATATTAACATGAAATTACTTTTTGAAGTCGGTGCCAAACATATAGAAGTACATTTTATGAATCGCACTCGACGGATCTTACTTAGTACGTTTGGCGGGTACGCTCGCTTATAGGCATAGTTTGTTTGCCACCGACTTCAAAAACTAATTTCATGTTAATATTTCGTCGTTTAGTTGTAACTAAATATGATAATTATTTAATACCTTTTAGTGTATTTTATTTTATTTTTAAGTTATTATTATTTTATTTGTTGCATTTAATTTTTTTGAAGTCGTTTTTTTTTGTCATGCACGATTAAAATACTTGGCCATATCCTGCATGGTAATGTAAAAAATATTATTCTGATTCTATTTCGTTAATTTCTATTCCACTGTATTCTAAGTTCTTGACCATGAGAGTATATATTAGGAATTAGAGAACAAACGGTCGGGTATATAGCTGTAAAGCGATGACTAGTAAAAGGGTGAACGGAAGAACAAACGAGACGGT
Organism: Forficula auricularia; assembly: GCA_024734495.1. Classification (NCBI taxonomy): domain Eukaryota; kingdom Metazoa; phylum Arthropoda; class Insecta; order Dermaptera; family Forficulidae; genus Forficula; species Forficula auricularia. Next base: position 246,557 of record JALMQS010000863.1, on the reverse strand, counting down.
TGGCTGCGGCTTGAGACCAGAACACTATCGGAATTTCATGAGATCTCTCTCTCTCTCTCTCTCTCTCTTGTGCAGTTGGTTGTCGGATGTCTGTCCTCGAGCCAAATGTGGTTTCAAACAGAACTTTTATGTGGCCCGGATTGACCCGCAATTCTTGCGGGGCATCAAATGCAAATTGTCTCAGTCGCAAATCCACTACGCCCAACTTGCCAAGAGACACTCGCACAAAACTTTACAGATATCATTCCATCGCAAGAACAATTCGACAATAATCCAAGACATTGGCCAATTGAAATAGCCAAAAGCAAATTAAACAAAGAGATATATATAATAAAATATTTTAATCACAATGCTATCTATATATATAAAATTAAGGTTTTGTCTGTACATTGCTCCAAATCACGCCAAATTTTGGTTGCACACGTTTCAAGCAAAGTTATGAACGAAAACACCCTCAACAAAATTTCTGTCTGTCGATGTATGTCTGTCTGTCTGTTTCAGTGGTTTCCGAAAAGTTGCTCACGATTCACGTAAAAACGGCTGAAGGGATTATTATGAAATTTCATATTTACATCAGATGTCTTCTAACTTACGTTTTTAGCTATATAACGTTTTGATATTTTGACCCCAGAAGGGGGTTTGGGGGGCGCACGAATGAATATTATCAAATAACTCCTAAACTATTAACCCTACGGCAAATTTTATAATAAACAAAGTTGTAGAGGATGTGATTTCTGACAACTTTTGTTTAAAAAAATTTCCCCAAAAAACCACCCAAAAAGGGGGGAGGGTGAAAAAATGTAAATTCTTGCCCTTGGAGCAAACTCAACCAAATTTTGTATACATAATCTCTGGGCCTCTAGAGAGCTAGAAATGCAAAAACTAACCACCCAAAATGGGAGGAGGCTCAAAAAATGAAAATTCTTTCTCTTGGGCCAAACTCAACCAAATTTTGTATACATAATCTGTGGGTCACTAGAAGCCTAGAAATGCAAAAACTGGGTGCGGATGGGGTGGAATGGGGGGTGGGGTGAGGAGTGAGCCGGAGTATGGTGGGGGTGCAGGGGGTGGTGCGGGGTGGAGTCCAGGGGGCATAGCGGGGGTGGGGTCCAGGAGGCTAGGCGGGGGTGTGGTGCGCAGGGTTGGAGGGCACGGGGTAGGGTCCGGGGTGGATGGGGTGCGGGGTCCGAGGTGGGTGGGGTGCGGGTGGTTGTGTGGGGCGCGGGGGTTTGGAACGGGTGCATGGTGCGGGGGCGGGGGTGCTGGAGGGGTTTTGGGGGTGGGGTGTTAGTGGGTTAGGGTGCGGAATGGAGTGTTGGGGTGGTGGTGTGGGGGCGGGGGTTGGAAGCATGCGTGGTGTGGGGGAGGGTCCACGGGGCGTGCCCCTGGCTGACAAGTGAGACGCCGAAGGCGGGCCTTGCAGCTAGTTATCATATAATTTAAATTATTAGGTAATAGAACAAATAAGTGAAATGCTGACGCGGTATAGTAAACTGCAGATTTTTCATCAAGTACATCAACTTGTTACCTGTGCTGAAAATCTAAAGGAATCAGACTGAAAATCAAAAGTGGTGCTTATCATGATCGAGAGCAGTCAAAATTTCAATGTCGAACTGTTAATCCTCGAGTATTTAATAAGAGACCAATGGCAATTTTTAATTGTAATTCAACATCATCATCATTATTGAGTATACAGTCTAAGACTGGTTTGATGCAACCACCCGTCTCCACTTGACTCTGTCCCCCGCCAGCTGTTTCAATTCAACGTCACATTTCAGTTAATAATAATAGAAACAGCCAGTGGTATATGTTTAATAATAAAGGAATAAACGAATTTAATGTTTCAAACAAATATGGATAAAGTTTAGCAACTATTCGTTGCAGTTTATTTATTTGAAGAAAGAGGACCAGTCGGGTTCGAACACCGGAGATCTTCGCGTCGTCTGGTGCGATGCTTTTAATCAAGACCGAGGCTTCCTAAACTACGGCACCCCGGGCAAATCCGGCCCTTGAAACTTTTCTATCCGCCCGTGACTACTCCAGAATTAACTCACAAATATTCACTAAATTAAATATTAATGCCGTATATAGTAAATTATTAATATACTTTCCGTTATATCCGGCCAGCCCATAGTATTCAATGTTTAAATGTAGCCCAAACTCTAAAAAATTTGGGGACCCCTACTCTTAACCATTGATGCCCTAACTCAAACTAATAAATGTTTGTTGACATTGGTTCAAAGATCTAGAAACTTCATTTTTGACCTTCCGACTGATTTTGGGTGTTTATTTTCAAAAAAATTTTAAACGAAAATGTCAAAAATTAGAAGCAAAGTTGTAGAAGATGTAATTTTTGACATTTTCGTTTAAAATGTTTTGAAAATAAACACCCAAAAATGAGGCGGAAGGTCAAAAATGAAGATTCTAGACCTTTGAACCAATCTCAACCAACATCAGTAAAGTCTAGATGCCACAAAGATATTCAGTGAAATGAGTTTTAACTAGTAAGAACCCGTTCTTACTTAAAAACACGTTTTAACTAGTAAGAACCCGTTCTTACTTAATAACGCCTTTTAACTAGTAAGAACCCGTTCTTACTTAAAAACGGGGTTTCACTGCAACATATATGATTTTCAATGAGATAAATGGGCGCCTGCATTTGTTAGGGTAGGCATTCGGTGAGCAGAGATGCTCAGTTGGTTGCATAGTTGTCCGGGATTACGAGAAGTCCATAAATAGGCATGGCTATAATTTTAGGTGATTTTTTTACCTGCCGGCCTTTAGAAATGCATAAACTTAAATTAATAAAAAATAAATTGCACAAATTCCCTAATTCTCTCTCTATGATTCCAAATTTGTCAAAATGTATAATTTATTTAACTACATTTACGGTACAAGAGCGGACAAGTGTATAGTAAAGTCACATAGTGGGATTAAGTCACGTTATATTTTTAATTATAACAAAGCTATTTTCACTGGAAAATGTTGTAATGATAAAATGTACAATTAATTGTTCCTTCACAAATACAATATGAAAAACCCAATTAACAATTGGGAATACTATTTTTTGTTTTTATTATTATTATTATTTTTTTTTAATTCAGTTATTAAAATTTTAAAGCAAAATGTACAGTTACAAAAAACTCTAACCATATATGCTTTTTTATTTGGTTGAGAAAACAAAAATAATTGAAATAGGAGAATTTAATAAACGCTTCATCCTTGATGTCTTTGACACTCTTCTGTTCAACGCACCCTTATTAGGGCCATTAGAAATATGATTTTTAACTACGTTCATATTAGCCTTTCCAATTTAAACAAAAAACGAAATTCGATATAGAATTAAATATTAAAAAAAATTAAGAAATTCTTAACTTTATAATCTGATATCCTGGCACCGGCTATACCGTTGCAGATTTTTGTTTGTTTTTTTGTCAAAAACGTTAAATAAAAAATCACTATTTCTTCAAAAATAAAAAAAAACCATATTGAAAAGTAAAAAATAAAAACGTTTTATTTTTTTTAAAGTAATCTTATAGTTATTGCACCAATTCAAACCAGTGTTCGAGTTCCTTTACATGAGCTTAAAAAAGAGAACACTTGTAAGAACCTAGACAAGACAATCAATAATATTCAATTATTTGAAGATGCAACTATTAATACTCCAGCCCCATGCCTATAGGAAAATATCAAGGATAATCAAAGGTCGAGAATTCTCTTTTGAGTAAATAATGTATTAGTTGAAAAATTCTAGCCTCGTGTATAGGAATGTCAGAATATCTAAAAAGTAGGGCATAGCGTCGTCGGGAATCGATCCCAATTCGAATGGAACGAGACGACCAAGTCTGTTCAAGGTGATCAAACAGACAGATGGACATGAATAACATTCGCTCTAGGCATGAAAAAAAAGAAAATTATGCGCCGATTGATCATTCAATTCTTTTATTTTTGGTGATTAATCGTAGATTTTTTCCATAGTGGGCGCTTATTCCTAACTCGTGTCGGCAATTTTTCTTTTGAAGAATAATTTATACATATATATATATATACCACCGATTTTTAACCTCGCTCTCTCAGAATGTAAATATGTACAAATATTGACAGTTTGATGATTTCAAAGGTTTTTTTACACATGGATGAAAATGGAAAATTAATTGAAATTCTTTATTAAAACCTATACTAGGCTCATATTTGCGGAGATGTTAACAAATATGGCACAAGAGTCAATAATCATTTCAATAGAATCTTCAACAATCTCAAAAACATAAAACAGATTCTCACAATCAACAATTCAGAAACAGCATTTTATATCCAATCATATTGGATATCCACGACTTCTATTTTGGCTTCTTATAATATTTATAATTGTATATTATCATTATTCGGAGGGCTTGATAAGAGGCAGGAGTGAATTCAATCAAAACAGCACACAAAGATTCTTATGCCGTTCTGCTGTGGCCACACCCTGAGCCACCCATCCGGATCATGTGTGGGAGGATCAGAGGGCTATAAAGTTTATAATTATAATTATTTAGAAGTAGATTAAAAATTTACAGTTCTTTGGACAATGTTTTTTTATTGAAGCTCTTCTTCAATTTTTGTACAACGTTTCGTCTCTCTCGAGACTTTTTCAAGTACTCAATTGGTTAGAGCCACATTGGTTGAAATAAAGATAAAAATAACTGAGACATAGTAGAATTTTTTCTTTCTAGATTGATACAATAAAATAAGTCTGGATGAATAAACACGTTAGTACACAAAGATTGAAGAAGAGCTTCAATAAAAAAACATTGTCCAAAGAACTGTGAATTTTTAATCTACTAATTATAATGGACATTAATCAACATAAATTATTTGGAAGGTTAGCTAAGAAGCCGGATGAATTCAATCAAAACAGCACACAAAGGTTATTACACCGTTCTGCTGTGGCCACACCCTGAGCCACTCATTCGGATCATGTGTGGGAAGATCGGAAGACTATAAGGGGAGATGTGGAGGTCCTTAAAAAAAATTAAATATTTTTTACTGGTTGTATCAAAAGAAATACTCATTGATAGAAATGTATCTCGATTTAATGTCCAAGTATTTTAGGTTAGCTTCAATTTTTTTCTGTTTAAAAATAAATTACATTTTTTTCTTCGAAATAATTAATCCCTTACAGTGATTCTAATTATAACATAATAAAATGACAATAAAATATCGCGTGTTGGTTTGTGGTGGGGAAGAACGCGCGTGTCAATGTGTTGGTGGATTAATTAACTATGGGTAAAATTTATTTTTCTCTTAATAACGTTACATTAACTGGAAAATGGTTATGAATTTATTTGAATTCAATTAATTATGAAAATATTAAACCTATAAAAAATTCTAAACAAAAAAAAACAAAAAAACGATGATCATAAATAAATATTTGTCATGTTTTAATTAAAATTGCATTTTTTTTGTTCTATTTTAATTTATCTCAATACTAAATGAGATTTGATTATATTAACAAATTATTTTTTATTCATTTATATATAATATATATATTAGTGATGAACTTTATAGAGTAGTTTTTTATCGCACAATTTTGCTTAGAAAATTTAGTTTTATACTTATTAAGTGCTCCAGTTAAGTAATAATCTCAACAAAAATATGTTACAATTTGAAAGTAAATAAAAATTCCAAATTGAAAAAAGAGTGAAAATTTTTTCGAAGAACGATAAGTTCTCTGAAAATTTTATTAATTTGGCATTTTTATTTATTTATTTTTTTGTTAGCGATCAGTTTAAAATATAAAGCTGACAATAAAAGGTACACTTATTTAATGAGGTTCGGGACAGCAGCTCTATCTGGTTGATCAATGAAAAAATATTTTGTATTTCTGCAGAGTGACAACTTCTGCCAACTAAATTTTTTAATAAAAAAATTGTTAATAATGAGATTAATTTTGAATACAAATCTTTGGTTTGATAATATTAATAAAAATAAAATTGAGATAATTTTTTTCTCATTATAAAAACATTTATTTAACACAAAAACGATTTCAAGAAATAGAGTTGAAATTCTACACTAGAGCATTTGTTATATTCTGTTGGCTGCAAATAACTTTTTATTTTTACATTTATGAATAACTAATTAACTAGACTGTCAAATCTTTTGAAAAATGTTTCATTCGATTCATAAAAGTTGAATTATTGATCTGTATAAATTTGTTGAAAATGGTATAATTTGTATAGAAGTTTTTTAAAAGCTCGGTCCATTTACTTCCATGTTAAAAGGACAATTTTCAATAATTTATTTCTCGGTAATGAGACAGACGATCAACTTCAAATTTCGGGAATAAATATTTAATACATCAGTGATTCGGTGATAAAAATTTGAGAATTTTCTTATAAAAATGATAAACAGTCGCAAACCCCTTAAGAACTTTCTAAAAAGATTAGATTTTATTTTGAATTTCTTAATTTTTGATCTAGAAATTCAGAAGCTAAAAATCTAATATTCTTATATAATCCAATAGAAATATAATCAGGCAGATCTCAAACTAAATGCATTCCTTTAGTGTTAGTTTAAGGGCCTGATATAATTTTTGCACTGTCAACAGGGCCGTGCCTGGGTATAAGGCCGCCTGCGTGCAAGTGTGTATGGCCGCCTCCAAGATAACATCATATAACGGGTAACCCATATTGTCCAGTTAAATTGTTTTTTTACTCGGAAAGTTTGGGGGTAGTTGTAATTTCTTCTACCCTTTATGCTTTTCGGTGTGCTGATTTTTCTACTATCAACTTTTCACAATTAACATTCCTATTCAAAATGAAAGTTAATAAAATTTCCTATAAATTTCATCATTTATAGCCCAAGAGTTCTGGCATGACGGCCAGACCTTCGTTATTTTATAAAAGCTGAAAGTTTTTCTGTGCATGTCCCCTATACAGGTAAGAACGACCAGCGACTATAGAGTTTGGGTTGTGGTTACTTTGGCAGGTAACAGGTAATAAAGGTGTATAAAATAGTACTTTAAATTCGTTAAAGTATAAAGCTCAATTTTTTTATATTTTCTTCGGAATAACTTTAGAAATCTCGTTATCCATTGCCGGACACTTATGACAGTTGCTACCCCCTGCCAGACACCCCTAAACTTTAATAAATTATAATTATACTTTCGTTATAATATAAAAGATAAATTTTATATATGTTAGTTGGCGACCTATAAAAAAATGTTACCTCAATAAGCGAACAGTTTTAATGGTTTTTACATAGATTTTTGACATTTCGGTTATTATTGATAACCATTGGTGAAGACATGGAGGAATCGAATTAAAATCAAAAAGACTAAATTCTTTTTTGTTAAACAACTCAAGCTTGAGTGGTTTGCCATAAAAGAGTTGTCTTTTTGATTTTAAGTCGATTCTTCCTCGTTTTCAGTAGAGGTTGCCATTAATAGTCAAAACAACAAAAATGGAATGCAAAGGTTATTCCTCTAGTATTAGATAGGAATCGATGGTTATTTTTGATTTTAATCGATTCCTCCATGTCTTCACCAATGGTTATCAATAATAACCGAAATGTCAAAAATCTATGTAAAAACCATTCAAACTGTCCGCCTATTGAGGTAACATTTTTTTATAGGTCGCCAAGTAACATATATAAAATTTATCTTTTATATTATAACGAAAGTATAATTATAATTTATTAAAGTTTAGGGGTGTCTGGCGGGGGTAGCAACTGTCATAAGTGTCCGGCAATGGATGACGAGATTTCTAAAGTTATCCCGAAGAAAATATAAAAATTGAGCTTTATACTTTAACGAATTTAAAGTACTATTTTATACACCTTTATTACCTGTTACCTGCCAAAGTAACCACAACCCAAACTCTATAGTCGCTGGTCTTTCTTACCTGTATAGGGGACATGCACAGAAAAACTTTCAGCTTTTATAAAATAACGAAGGTCTGGCCGTCGTGAGCTCTTGATCTAATAGGTTTTTGCTCCGACCAACCTTTGTGGCTCATGCGCTAGTTGAAAAATGTCGTATTTTTTCTGTTTCCACAAAAACTCACTTTTTCCACTCCAAAACTCTTAATTTATTATTAGAGGATGTCATTACGTGAATTCTTGCTAGTTTTAAGTTGAATACATCAAATGGTGGTAGTAGTTTTTTTTCATGTATGGGATGTGACTGAGATGCAAAATCCAAGTTTTCGACCTCGGCAGCCCCCGGATCACTTTTGAATGTCACAAAAACTCGCACTTTTTTCGATTTTTTACCATTTTGACCATGAAGAAGAACGTTTTAGACAAAGACCACTCTATACATTTTTAAACTAGATTAATTTGCTACAATTCAAACAAAGTTTCATCTCAATTGGATAATGGTAACCCGTGCCACAATGAGGTTGAAATTTTGAAAAACTGCAATTTTTTTTCCTTCATAAAATTAAGACCACTCATCCGAGAAACTTGATTCCTATCTCATCCTCTAGGAAATTTTGTTGACTTGAACGTTTACTTGGACTACTTTTTTGATTAAACTCTTATATATATATCCAGCATTTTCCATGACAGGATATGATCTGAATCCTCAAAAGTGTCATGGAAAATGCTGGATATATAGGTATATAAGAGTTTGATCAGAAAAGTGGTCCAAGTAAACGTTCAACTCAACAAAATTTGTTGTTGCCTACCTGCCAGCCCCTTCCTCCACTCCTTCTTCCAAGAGTTTTGTTCTCCTGAGAGTACAGCATAACCAGTAGGGACTCTCTGCCTTTTTGACAGTTCCAGATTTTTAGAGATCTTTTTTTTACAAATTTCAAATTTTAATCTCATTAAAGAAAAAAATTATAAATTCCCTGGTGATTTGGCCGCCTGCGTGCGGCGCACGCAATGAACACCCGCCAGGCACGGCTCTGACTGTCAACAATCAAAATGTTAGCTATCAGCCAATCCTATCCCCAGCAGGATTTTGAAAAAGTGAACATTTTTTTTCAAAATTCAAAACACTCACCGGTTTCTAATTTTAAACTAGATGATATATCTATGTTTAAAATTAAAATCACTAATTTTACAATGTTTAGATTTTTGTCTGGAATTCATAAGCTGGCTATATGAGACGAATTGCCTTAAGGGTCGCTTTTTGATACTTGATTTTGACTATGGAGTGGAGTGTGAGGTGTTAGCAAAATTATCGATAACAAGATCAAGCAGAGACACCCTTGTTGAATTTTATTATTTGATCTTTTATCCCCCTGAATCTTCAAGCTATATTCACTGCCATTTGAAACCTTTCCCAATTGACAAAACACGATAGGGGTGACATCTATTCAAGAAATATAGTAGGGCGAATCCAATACTAATTGACACTTTGACATAAATTTGCAGACTTATCGGTGATCAACAACTTTTCTCCTATAAGAAAAGAATAATTATGTTTGTTATTCACCGTTGGCGAATGCTTTTAGCGGTTGATGATTTTTGAAAATACCCCAATCTGCAAGACTTGAAAACTGGTATTGGGATCCAGACTCAGTAGAGTGGTCCTTTTTTGGGTATTTTCGAATTTTTACTCTGACAAGAGCTCATATGTTTCGAAATAAATAAAAATATCCCCCAAGTTTCAAGTCTCTATCTCAATTATAACCTGTGGCCCCAGCGATGTAAGTTTCCCATCTAAATAACATAGGGGTTTTTGGAAAGATCAATTTTTTATTCCGGCCAAAGTAATGGTTCAAAAAATTTGAAACTCTGTAGATTTTATCTTTATAATAATAGCTATCCCTCTGAATTTTTACAGATTTTTAACTATTATAATTTTGGTGTCTTAATCTTAGTAACATTAAGATATAGCAGTATTTTATCTTGCTGTAACTCCAAAATTATAATAGCTAAAAATCTGTGATAATTCTAATGGATAGTTACTCTTATAAGGATAAAGTCTACAGAGTTTCAATACACTATATATCCACAAAAAGGTACAAATTATGCTTGAAAATGATTTTTCTCCCTGTTTCTGACATTTACAAACACGAATAAGCAAAAAAATTGAAATTTTTTGAGTTGGTTCATTACTCCCGTACACCCGATGAACTGAAATGCCAAGTTTTTTTTTGTGAAAATTACTAACTTAAGAATGTTCCGAGATATAATCCATTTCCATAAGCTCTTAATTATTCCCCTACTTTTATTCACAACACCAAAGTTGTTTTCTTTGATTCAAGGCAAAGTCAATCAGATAGCCTTATCACATGTCAAACAGAGATATTTCAATAGGGGCGCCGCACCCTCTCATTATGTTTTCATTCCAACCCCTGTCGCCAATCTACATTGTCCATCGGCCAGCCAATCCCAACAAGAGTAATTTTGTAGGTGGAAAAAGTCTTTCTTCGCCCCACAAGCCCGTTAATGACATCGGTCGACTTACCCTTTAATTATACTTCGATTTAAAATGATATTTACGTGACATAAGCCGGGATTTCGTATAGAAAGCCGAGGGGGTTCATGTGTTTATGTATACTTTAACTTGACGAAGTAATTTAAGGGACCCGTGAGTTCTTGTCCCTGGAGATAACAAGTCCTTTCCAGCGCTTGTGTTTGCTTTTCACTTTTTGCTATTCCTTTCTATTATTTGTTTTCATTTCCATAGGGGTTTTCAATTCCAATAAGATAAAACAGTTTTGAAATTCATTTCACCGTTATCAACTGTAAAACCTTTTAAATACCCACTTTTTAGTGTTGCAACAGATGAATAAACAATTGGGACGGTTAAGAAAACAGAGCATTAAAATTGATATATTCATGAATTCTTCTAAATATTGGTTTTTGAAATAAAACAGCGCAAAGGATTTTGAAATTAGAGAAATTCGAAATTTTATTTTCGCCTTTATAATTTGGAAGTCGGTAAATATTAGTGTGTCTGTTTGTTTATACCATCAAACGAAACATTTAAAAGTTTTCTCAACATGTTTATTTTTTAAACTTATTTTTTATTGGTCGGCTTGGGTATAGGAACTGTGGCAATTTCACTTGACTTTAATTAATAGCAAACTTACAATAAAAATAATAATACTTAAAACTAACTACTCAGTTCGATCTAGATCTTATACAGCCCTTTTTAGATCCTATGAGCATATTATCTTGCTGCTCCCTACCGAAAATATTTTTTCAGGGAAATAGCTTTAACCATTATATAGTTCCTATTTGCCTAAATCAGCTATGTCCAACTCGCGGCCCAGCTGGTCCTTTGGTGCGGCTAATATACTTACTAATATAATTACTAATATAGTGAAAATAATAGTATATAAAAGATACAATGTATTGGAGTAATTTTTGGAGAAGGACTGATAAGTGAATTAAGTTTTAACTTTTACTTTTAACTTTTCACAACCCTGAAAAAGGAGGGAATAGCCTCCGAAACGTCGGTTTTATGAATAAAAAGATAGTGTAAATTATCTTCTTCTTTTTTTTTGGACTGCCTCATCGATATCGGCTTAATACAATGTATAATGTAGGTATACCGGGTAAGTTTTTTTAACTTGAGACAGTCTTATAACTCAAAAACAGTGCATTATATGAAAAAAAGTTTCAAATAAAACTTTATTTATATCAGAGGGAAACTAAACTATGCTATTGTTTGTTGACCTAGAACAAGCTTTCAAGCGTGTTTCGAGGTCAAGTTCTGTTTTTTAAATATAAACCCATAAGTTTCTGTACATATTCTTAATCTAGAAATAAAAAACTGAACAACTTTCATTAGAACTATTTTTTATACTACATCAAACAAAAAAAAAGATAGATCTCAAAAAAAATTCTAATAATTATTTTTAACGATCATTCAACTTAATTATCAAAAATAATCATCAAATGTTTAATTATTAAATAAATAATTTAATAATTTTGCGACACTGTTCTGAGACATTCCAGAGTGTATGAGTGTATTGCAAGTCTTCTGGATGAATTCCAGTTCCAATTTCGTTATTTTGGCCTTTTAAGTTTCTTCGTAGCCTTTACATTTCCTGTTTTTTTTTGTTTTTTATTAGATTTACAACCCAATAAAATGAAGCTCCTGGGGGCAAAACTATTAAATTATTAATCATTATTAAATTATTTATTTAATAATTAAATATTTGATAATTAAGTTGAATGACTGTTAAAAATAATTATTAGGATTTTTTGAGATCTAATTGATTTAATATTTTTACTTTATTTTTATTTGATGTCATATAAAAAAATAGTCCAAATTAAAGTTGTTGAGTTTTTTTTTCTAGATTAAGAATATGTACAGAAACTTATGGGTTTATATTTAAAAAAACAGAACTTGACCTCGAAATACCCTTGAAAGCTTGTTCTAGGTCGACAAACAATAGTAGATTAGTTTCCCCTCTGATATAAATAAACTTTTATTTGAAACTTTTCATATATGCATTGTTTTTGAGTTATAAGACTATCTCAAGATAAAAACCCATTCGGTATATACGATGTATGAACTCTATAAACTTTTTTACTTTATCCAATGCGAAGCATGTGGAAAGTATTGTAATTTGTTATTGTAAAATTTACAATATAAAGATTCGGATGGGCCCATTATTGAATTTAAATTTATTTCTTGTATTGTGGCCCAGTTCACCTTTTGGTTTTTTCATTAGCCCGGCAATGATTTTGGGTTTGACATAGCTGGCCTAGATAAAAAAATTTTGTTTAACCTTATACTATTTATAATTAGTAGAGATTGTGGTGTTGGTGCAAGGTGAAACATCTTTAATAAAGATAAGAGTAAATAAATATTATATTTAATATTGATTTACTATGAATTTAATGTGAAACAAGTGACCAAGAATCCTTAACTCATAGTAAATCAATATTAAATATAATATTTATTTACTCTTATCTTCATATACTATTTGCCAAATTACTTTTTAGGCAAATAGTCTTTAGAACTATCTTCAAAATAAGCAATAGTAAAAAAATTAAGAATCTTCTGAAAAAATTAATTATCACCTGTCATTTATATTGTTTTTTAATGTTTTAAGCAAAATAATTTAAATTGATTTTTCGATGTCTAAATAAGTATATAAGAAATGAATAAAGTAAGAGAACAAAAATAATTTGGACCAGGACAAACCCAAATTAATTTTCATAATTTAATCTTGAACATATTATAATTATCCGACCTCATTATCCTTGTCAATTTTAACCTGAACAATACTTTTAAGACTATTTGTCAAAATAGTTTTTGTCTAAACAAATAGAAACTAAATAATGGTTAAAGCTATTTGCTTAGGAAAATATTTTTTGCCTAAAATTACTACGTATTTACCTACGACATATAGTTAAAACCGAGGGGTGATCCGCTATTGGAAGTAGGTGAACACCTCTTTGGAAGTATTTTGGAAGTACTTGGAAATATTTGGAAGTACCTGGAAATATTTGGAAGTACCTGGAAATATTTGGAAGTACCTGGAAATATTTGGAAGTACTTGCAAATATTTGAAAGTGCATTGAAATATTTGAAAGTGCTTGGAAATATTTGGAGGTACTTGGAAATATTTGTAAGTACTTGGGAATATTTGGAATTACTTGGAAATATTTGGAATTACTTGGAAATATTTGGAATTATTTGGAAACATTTGGAAGTACTTGGAAATATTTGCAAGTACATGTGGAAGTAGGTGTACAGCATATTAGGTCCCGGTTCACTCCTCGGTTAAAACAATAAAATGTATTTGTATTTTTTTTTTTTTATTTCAAGTTTTGGGGGGGTCAGATAGGCTAGGCGGTAGCGTGACAGCGACCTAACCAGGGGACCCGGGTTCGAATCCGACTCGAGGCATCCAGCTAAAATCTAACCCCCGGGGGTAGAGGCAAATTTTAAAAAATATATAACTAGTATCGTAATTAGGCTTATGGCTAGAAAGGCCGAAAAGCCAAAAAAAAAAAAAAAAAATTCAAGTTTTCATAACAAATAATTTTTGTTGAAGATTTAAAAAAATTTAGAATCAAGAATAGAAGAAATTAATATTTAACATAATATAATAAAATGTACTTATAGAAGATCCAGTAGTCTTGTTAGTTTATTTTAAGAAAGATGAACAGATCCGTTAATTGATTAAAGCATAAAGGAAATGACAGACAATTAAAGATGATCTGAATTTGGAAGTAGTTTAACGTCATCTTAATCAACCATATTGGATAGGCTTTGAGTGCTTTTTGGGCGGGGAGAATCCGGGGTCGTTTTTTGAGCGCCTGTGAGCTCGGCAACGGCAACGTCTGTCATTTGTCTCGTGACGTCACAGGCGTTATCTCAAGAGAAATAAATGGTGCGATTTAAATAGGATAAATTAATACAGCTTTCTTGTCGGAACAACAAGGTATATATCTATTTCCTTTTGTATGAAGATATATTTACATGGTAGAAGGCCTAACATGATGTTCCATTCGTCAAGATCTTGCGATATTCTGTAAATGTAGATGCGACGTTGTATACAATTTCACTAGTTTAAAAGATTGAACGAGTTGTTAAGAAAGTTTTATTTTTATTATTTCGAACTAATATATTTTATTAAGTGTTTGAAAAAAAAGAAAGTGAAGAAATCAATACAAACAAATTAATCAAGATTTAAGAGAAGTGGGGGTAGTGGTCAAAACAAAGGTCATTTGAAAAAATCAATTCAACCTTTTTTTCAATAACATTTTATAAAACTATTTTTAATTTGAAGATATAACATCTTAAAAAAAAAAATCAACAACTTTACTACTCTCGGAAAACTAAATCTTTCAAATTTAATTGGTTCTTCTGCTCAATAAAAATCATTTCATATAATTTAGAAGATATATTCAAAAAGTTGTCAAGTGCGAATATAGCTCGCGCATATATAGGGTTTTGTAGTTGGGCGGATAAACAAAACATTTTTTTAGGTACTTTGAGCTCTGCCTGGGGCTTCAAAAGTTAAAAAAATGTTGTTAAGGGAGAATCATGTAGGTTCTTGGTGAAACATTTTAAATAAACTAACGAAAATTATGAAAAAATTTTGAAACTTTTTAAAATTTAAAATATAAAATACTAGGTAGGTTTCACAAAAATAAATGATGAGATGCTTGTTTAGAACGACTCTATATGTATTTCGGGGTATAAGTCCATCTTCAAGTTTCCTTTGTGAACTACTGAATATGGCCTTATAGCCCGAAATATATATAGAGTCGTGCTAAACAAGAATCGGATCTTTTATTTTTTAACAGACTTCAAAAAAGGAGGAGGTTATCAATTCGACTGATTTTTTTGTGTGTCTATGTTACCTGATATCTTCGCCAATTGTGAACCGATTTTGATGATTTTTTTGCATTGGGTTCAGTCTAGTTTCCGATTGGTCCCATTTTTCTTTCATTGGTATTGGATTTGTTTTACTATGTTTGTTCAGGCATAACTTCTTTGTTTATGAACCGATTTTGATGCTTCTTTCTGCGTTTGGATCAGTATATCCCAAGATACCTAACTATTTATTTATTTGTTTATTTTATGTATGTTCAGCGAGAACTTTTTGCCACGTTGACCGATTTTGATGATTATTTTTTTATTGGAAAGGGGTACCTTAGGGTTGGTCCTATATTAATTTGGTCAAGTTCAGATGATATGACCAATGACGAAATAACGTAAATCTTCAATTCTTATGAGTAAAAATCGAAATTATAATAAATAAAATCTTTTATGAAAAAAAATCTTAAAACATTCATTTAAAACCAACAAACGTTTCGAGAGAATTTCTATATTTATTAATTGAATTTTATTATGATTTTCTAATTCCTTAGCTCGAATCTGTCTCTTACGAATGCAAAGTATTATCTTAAGTCACTATTAATAACATCAGTAAAAAGAGAAAAATAATAATAATAAGAATAATAATTTGTTTAGCACCGACTTCAAAAAGTGATTTCATGTTAATATTTCGTCGTTTAGTCATAACAAAATAAGATAATTATTTTGTACCTTTTAGTGCATTTTATTTGATTTTTGAGTTCTTTTTATTTTATTTGTTGCATTTAATTTTTTTGAAGTCTGTTTTATTTTTTTATAAAATTTATTTTTTGTGAAACCTATCTAGTATTTTAAATTTTAAAAAGTTTCAGATATTTCTTTACTTTATTTTTTAAAATGGTATTTCTACTTATAGAAATAGTTTATGGTCATGTCCCTACGCAGCCAATAGGGGCCCAAGACGTTTTGACAATTCCCCATCTACCGAAGTCACATGGTTATAATTAATTAGAAAAAAAAAATTTCATAGACAATATTTTTAAGACTAATTTATTAGTTACATATAAAATAAGAAAAACAAAAAGTTCTTGCAATGTTTCCCTTCTCTTTAAGTGAACACGTCCCCTTTTTCACTAATGCTTTACTGATTTAACCATTAGTTATCCATCCGAAAAGAAAATTTCTCTAAGAGGGTAAACTTGAAATAAAGAAAAAAAGAACCTATATAAATCTTACAAAATGCCTCTTTACCCTTCAAGACAATTTAATATTTATACACAAGAAAAATATTATTCTTTTCTCAAATTGATTTAATATATCATTTGAATTCTTTCAATTTTTAATGAAAAACAATAATATTCCTACACTTAGAGGGAATGGCTCCTTATCAGTTTCAATGAACATTTCTGTCCATGAGGGAAGCTTGTCGAAATTCCTTTGGGCAGGAGAAGGTTTTTTTAATGATATTGTGAGAACGAGATACACCAAAAAGCTGTATCCCCTTTAAGGTGTGGCCCCTCCATCGTTAAAAGAAGAAGAGATTTTATGGGCTGGGTAGGAGTTGAAGGTATCTGTGGATGCGGGTCTTAAACAGCTGAAGATTATAAGTTGCGGGAAAGACGGTGGCTGAAAGTGAGTTCGAGTCTCTGGAGGTTTTAATATGCCAAAGACCTTTTCACGAATTCCCGCTATGTTCGGGTACTTTCGCTGAGAACATAGGTATATTGCGGATTATATATAAGAATCATGATGATAAAATTAAAAAAAATTTATTTCATAAATTAAAAGAACATATCTTTTCAGATGAGGGGTGAACCGTGATTGGAATTAGGTGTACACGTCTTTGGAATTATGTGGAATTATTTTGGAATATATCTGTTGATCCTTCTACTTGGAAATGAAAGTGGAAGTAGGTGTACACGATATTAAGTCGCTGTTCACCCCTTGCTTTCAGTTATGTACTGGGAAATAGATCTTTACTGCAACGAAATTTTCTCTGGAGAGAGACAGACTGGTAGAAATTTTAATTGAATGTAATGGAAGGCAGCCCAGAGGTAGTGAGGAAAGAAAATATTAACACATATAAAATAAGGTGTAATTTATTGGAATCCTTCCTCCTTTCCTTTCAAAACCGACGTTTCGGAGGATTTTTCCCTCCTTCTTCAGGGTTTCAAAGGGTCAATGAATGAAACAAATAAAATATTTCCTTCTTCTCTCCAGAGTAGTGTTCAAAAACTTTCTTCATTTTTAACAAAGGCATAGAAAAACATTTTTTTCCTCCTTTTCTTAATTACATCTAGGCCTTTGTTAAAAATGAAGAAAGTTTTTGAACACTACTGTGTAGAGAAGAAGGAAACATTTTATTTGTTTCATTCATTGACCCTTTGAAACCTTGAAGAAGGAGGAAAATCCTCCGAAACGTCGGTTTTGGAAAGGAGGAAGGATTCCAATAAATTACACCTTATTTTATATGTGTTAATTTTTCTTTCCTCACTACCCCTGGGCTCCCTTCCATTACATTCAATTAATAGATCTTTACATTTAAAATAATGTAAGATCCAGAGCAGAAGTGTGATCCCCAAAGCTACCCTAAGTATGTGGAAAAAATTGGGGGAAAATAGAGTTTCTACAAATTTAGTTAAGGTTAAGTAATAAAAATCTTACAGGAACTGATTGAGACCCGAAAACAGAATTCGAATTGTTTTTGCACCAAAAAGCTCCGATTTTGATATCATTCTAAGGAACCAGGTTGATCTAGCGTGTAGCGAGACTGCTTATTCATCCTAATGACCTAGATTAAGCGGAAGACCCGTTTTCAAGCCCTACTCAGGTCAAAAATTTAAGTTATTGAGTGAAGTATGTATTGTAGACTGAAACAAATTTAAAAAGATAAATCCATAAATTTAATAAAAATTAATTTATATAGTTGTTGATCTCCAAGCTTTACCGTCCTGGAAACTATGTAGTTCCTTGTATTATCAAAAATATGAGGACAGAACGATTAGGCGAAAGAGTGGACTAAAATGTTTATGGACCCGATTTTTGAAGGATTGAATGATAAGACAGGCAGGGAGAGGAGTTTTAGTTTGTAAAAGCCATGTGGATAGACGTGTTGGAAAAATAAGTGGTTCAGCAGAATCATAGAAATCAGTTCATAAACAAAGAAGTTATGCCTAAACAAACATAGCAAAAAAGGTCCAATACCAATGAAAAAAATGGGGCCAATCGGAAACTAGACTGAACCCAATGCAAAAAAAATCATCAAAATCGGTACACAATTGGCGAAGATATCAGGTAACATAGACAGAAAAAAAAATCAGTCGAATTGAAAACCTCCTTCTTTTTTGAAGTCGGTTAAAAAAAGATTTTTTTTTTAAATCTCGAAAATCGTTTGAGATAAAGAGCTAAAAATTTAGCTGAATTATTTTTATTTAATGTAATTTTGATCCCCCAAGTGCAAATCGAAAAAAGACGCGGGGGCAGATTTCCCATATAAACCCTATACTCTTTGTTCAAGTATATAATCAATGAGCTTTTTATTGCGAGGAGAGAACGATTATAGTACTAATTCGGATTACTTTGTTGATAAATAACCCTATTTGAATTTTCATGTGTTTTAATTAAATTTTATTTGTGTCGTCTGAGACACTTGCAGGTGTTGTGCCTTAAGCGGGAGTGGCCACAGATAAATCAATGAAGTGAGGATATGTTTTTGTTCTACTTTTCCCTCGAACCCCCCCCCCCCCCTCCCCCTTAGAAATTTATCAAAATGTCTAGCTGTTTGCTATCAGAGTTCTAGAGAGGATGTTTTTTTGCCAAGTAAATTGCCGCTAGCTTGAATTCGTTCACTAGTCGGTTTGCGGATAAATCAGCAAAGGAGAGCAAATCCCTCGGGTTCGAGAACATACAAATCCCTAACTTCAGTTTACTCCTTTTCCCACCAAGCTATCTTAGTTTCTGGACCATGTTCACCAAGTGGCAAGCCGACATCAGAGCCCTGTCTTCACGTTCAAAAACTACTTTGGAAGGAAAACTAGTGGGTTTCTTGTGATGTTTCTTTTTCATATTTTATTTATCTGAAAATTGTATTTCCACTACACTACAAATAAAATTGATGATTCTAATAGTAATAGTCATGAAAAATTTGAAAATGAGATTTTTACTTGTCAAAACTTCCTCGAGTCCATCAAAAAATAATGCTAACGATTTTGCTAAAATAAATTTGAATGAAAATACATTTTTCTAAAAAAATACTTTTTTTATTTATTTATTTATTGCCACCGGGAACACAGCACATCAGTAAAGTGTTTGTAGGGTTAGTGACGGAGCCAGTTCAAATTTTATATGCTAGCCAGGCTCGAACCCGGGCCTCCCTCTTGAACATCGTCATTAACTAAACTTCTTGAGGATACAAATTCTCATTTAAATAGGTGTTGGTTTTATTATTTTTTGACAAAAAACACATTTTTATCATTTATTTTTCTTTATTTTATTTTATTGTTACCAGGAACGTTTCGACATTTTTTATTATGTCATCATCAGCCTTGGAACAATTTAAAGATGGCAAAAAAAATTTTTACATTAAATTATTAGAATATATAACATTATTTTTGTTCAATAATTATTATTAAATAAACATTCAAAGTTAAAAATTATTTCACAAACGTCTGTCAGATACAAATTCTATTTCCTTTTTTTGTCAAAAAAGAATAAAACCAACACCTATTTAAATGAGAATTTGTATCCTCATGAAGTTTAGTTATATTTAGTTATAGATTAATAAATTTAGTTGGTTCATGTCCATTTTAATAATAAATAAAAGATTTACGGGTTTTTGAACAATTTTTTAAATTAATGTTAAATATTAATTTTGGTACTACGTTTTGTCCATTTTTAAGGACTTTTTCAAGTACTCAGTTAAAATATTAATCTTTGATAAAATAGTGAAACCATCGAGACAATAAATAGTGTATTCAAAATATTCATCCTATAATAAGTTAACAACCAATTTTCAAAAAAACAATCTTAAATCATAGAGAAAATTTATTTTTTCTAGTCAAAAAAATCGAGGCAATAAATAGTGTATTCTTAATATTCATCCTATAATATGTTAACAACGAATTTTCAAAAAACAATCTTAAATCAGAGAAAATGTCTTTTTTTGACTAGAAAAAAGAAATTTTCTCTATAATTTAACATTGTTTTTTGAAAATTGGTTGTTAACTTATTATAGGATGAATATTATGAATACACTATTTATTGTCTCCGTGGTTTCACTATTTTATCAAAGATTAATGTTTTACGTAATTGAGCTTGAAAAATTGAACCTGAAAAAAGTCGAAACGTTGTACAAAAATTGATATTTAACATTAATAAAAACAATTGTCCAAAAACCCCTGAAACTTTTATTTACTTGGGAATATTAATAATTTCCCTAAAAATTATTTCCTCCGAGATATTAATTATATATTTTGAAAAAAGTGTGGACCCTTACAAGGGGTGAATTTCCATTAGAGAATAATCCACTTTGAACGTATTTATCATCTTATTTGTTTTTTGAAATAAATTTACTTAAACAAAAAGATGATGTTTTCTACAGATAAAAATCGAATGACCCTAAAACATAACTACTTGCGCCTCAGCCGTTAAGATGGAGCGCGCTGCCGGGCTGCCGCTGGTTTTTTGGGACCTACAGGCGTTGGTTAAATGTTGTATCCAGGGAGATTTTCATAGAAAAATTAACTATTAATTCCCAAGATATTTTTATCGATTCTAAAACAAGAGTATTTAGAGAGACCAAATACGGTATTTGTTTTGGTATAAACCGAAAAAATTAACTTTGTCACCATCGAAAAAATCTGAAATTAATACAAACCTGTGGTCTGAATTTTTGATTTTCATAGAAAAATAAAATATTAATTCCCAATATATTTTTATCGATTCTAATACAAAAGTATTTTGAGAGAACAAAAATGGTATTTGTTTTGATATATGTACTTTTACATAGGATAGGGCGCCATGGAAAATTTTAATTGAAAAAAGGTGCCGCGACTCGCAAAAGTTTGGGAACCCCTGGTATATCCTATATCAATTTAAAATTATTTACTTATCAATTTTTAGTGTTTTGTGCTTTTTTTACTGCCGATTTTTTTTTACTTTACCATACTGGGTATGGACAAGTATTGTAATCGTGCATGAAAAAAATGTTTTTTCCTTCTTTTTTTCTAAATATCTCTAAAACGGTAGGAAGTATTTTGATTAAAAAAATTGAGCGAAACCATGGCATTTCGGTCTACAAAAAAGCTCGAATAAATGAACATCGAAAAAAATTATATTTTTTGAGATAACAATTGTTTTGTCAAAATGTCTATTAGTTAGTCTGGTTGTCTGTTAGTCTGTGCGTTACCAAATTTTTGTGGACGAGCTAGCTAAAAAACTAGTGTGAATATCGAAACAAAATTTCACACGTAGTTTTGGTCTATTGAGAGAGATTAAGAGCTGATTAGATTTTGGTGCATATGGACCCAAAATTAAGGAGGTGGGGGTTAAAAATTAAAAATCTAGATCGTTTGAGCAAACTCAACCAAATTTTGGATACATATTCAGTGGACCTCGAGAAGTCTAAAAATGCAAAGACTAACTGTCCAAAATGGGGGAGGGGGTGTACGGTCAAAAAATGAAAATCTTGACCATTTACTAAACTCAACCAAATTTTGTATACATAATCAATGGAAACACAGAAATGTAAAAATGCAAAAACTAAGCCCCCAAAATGGGGGAGGGGGTGTAGGGTTAAAAAACGAAAATCTAGGCCCCTATACCAAACTCAAACAAATTTTGTATACATAATCAATGGGACCTCAGAAGTCTAAAAATGCAAAAACTAACCCACCCCCCTACATGATTATAAATAATTTTAGGGGTCAGGTTGTATGGTAAAGTCAAGTGGATGGCCACATAAGAACACGTCAGCTTATTTTTTTTTTTTTGTTTTAATCTGGGTTGTCAAATGTCCTACTGAGATGAGTAATAAAACTTCAAATGTCCTATTTTGACTATGTCACCCTATTCTGGTGTATCTTATTTTATATACATTTTTAAATTAAAAACAAAGTTTGCACTCATATAACCTCAGACTCGCATATTCAACATTTATATACCAAGTAAAAATTCCTGATATTTTGGACTTAAGGATGTTTATTATTATTATTTTATTAATGAATTACGGTCCCATATCATCATAAAAGCGAGAAGAAAGTGATCAAAAAAATGTGTATCTTATTCTTATGAACTAATATTAGAAAAAATTAATTTTGAATAATTTATTAAATTTCAATTAATTATAAAATTTACTGAGAACGTACCCAGACTTGAAACGAATTTTTCTCTAATTGTAAGAAATCCAACTTAGAAAACGCCGTTTCGATATCTCTAATACTTTTCGAAATTATCAATTTATAAGAAAATTAAATTTGAATAATTTATTAAATTTCAATTAATTATAAAATTTACTGAGAACGTACCGAGACTTGAAACTAATTTCCTTCTAATTGCAAGAAATGCAACTGAGAAAACGCCGTTTCGATATCTCTAATACTTTTCGAAATATTCAATTTAAAAAAAATATCCAATCTTTTTTTTCATTCATAAAATTAATTTCCTTTGCTGATTTAATATGAAATGTTTTTGTTGTATTTATTTTGTATGAGTGTCTATGAGTGTGTTTTTATAGTTTTATGCAGTCATAAAAATTCCTTTAGGCTTTTAAATTTAAATCCTACCTAAATTAAAGGGAATAAATCATCAATTAGCCCAGTGACCCAAAGAAGAAAGGTGTTTACAATCTCTGTTGATAAATAGTTCCAAGAATTTATCCAAAACAATAACAATAACAAAAACGAAAGATATTAATTTGCCGATGGTAATAGATTCAAATTTACAAGAAAATTATAAGTTGGTGTCATCTATTAAATCCGATGGAATGGAATATTTTTAATTATATGTCAGAGGAGTTGTTACGCGTATACATATGTCAGAGAGGTTCGCATCCCGCAGGTGAGCCAGATGGCCCGGATTTCTGTTACTGGCACTCGGGGGTGAAAAACAACCCTCTGACATATAATTAAAAATATTCCATTCCATCGGATTTAATAGATGACACCAACTTATGATTTTCTTGTAATAACAAAAACAAATACAAAGTCATTATTATTTTATTATAGTAAAAATTCAAATAAAATGAATTATTCCAGAAACGGTTGATCCTATCAAAAAAATTCAAAAGAACATTTTTGTAGAAAATTTAATACTCTACAAATATGAATTTAACTATTTTAATCTAAGATCAATAGAAAACGAGATATTATGAAAAAAATATAATTCGTGATTTTATAACACCCTCGACCTTAGACCATGAAAGCCTATAGACACACCCTCTGCTACTCTCAACACAGAATGAAGTGAGGCCAACATCGCCTACAGATGATGTCACGTTCTTGCATAACTTCTTTGTTTATTGTGCGATTTCAATGATTCTTTTTTTTAGAAAGGGGGAACCTTAGGAGGTATATATGGACATGGGAAGGGAGTGTTGCTCGATGCCCGAATTATTGTAAAAATAATAAATATGTAATTTAAATATGGAAAATAAAACATTTTGTTAAAAAAAATAAATAAATATTTTGGTATATTAATTTAATATTAATTTGCGATTATTGAAATCCAAAATAAATAATATAAACTACGATAAATTTATATCAACGTATAATAATTCGTATAGTGGCCATGCTATTTCTCGGTTTTCCGTGACATCATCTGTAGGTAATGTTGGCCTCACCAAATCGCCACCGGGGCGTGTCTATAGGCTTTTATGGTCTAAGCCCTCGACCATATATTTATTACATACGCCACATTTTTCGAGAATTTTTCAGCAATTGTAATTCATGCAAACGTTCTGTTCTGTTTTACCTTTTTCCTTTCGATTTTTGTCAGCGACAAAGACCTATTCATTCTACTTCAAAAATTAAATTATTTAGTTTCAAAATTATAATACATTTTGAAAGTGTTTAATGATCCACTAAGTCGAACGATTCACTTCATCAATTCTCCGTCTCTATCTATTTAATCTTTAAAGATAAATGGATCTTAAATTGCTACTCGATGATCTTTCCAATTAAATGTTTGTTCTTTTCTCTGTAATTGAATCGAATTTCTGTTTTCGCTCGTGAATCTGCCGTTTGGGCGTTCAACAGCTGTCATAGTCCATAATTCACAATGGCTCAGCTCGTCTTTCCCCTCCGTTCTTGGAGCTCTTAAGCAAAGGTTTTTCGCTAGCGGATCGCTAGAAGGACTCAAATGGGGTAATGACGTGTGTCGACCCTTCAAATTTATTATATTTCTATGACATCCCCTCAACGCCTTCCGAAGAAAACACAATAAAGTTGAAAAGAATGGCAATGACGGAGGGAAATTAGAGAGATTAACGCCTTTTGGCCCGGTCTATTGCTATTGCGATAGTTTTATTGATTTTATAACGTCCAATGTTGTTCAAAAGCTCAAGTGTAGTTGCGGACATTTCCCGAGACTATACATATTTATTTTATATATAAGTTGCTAAATTGAACTTTTTTCGCCCTAGGGAGAGTTCAATGGATTAATTCAAATAAAAAAAGTTTTTCCATAAAAAACATGAAAATAAAATAGTATATATATATATATATGGGAAGACGGTCGGAGGAAGAGAGTTCCAGGATAAATAAACATTATAAATGCAAATTTTGAGGCGACTGTGGGTCAGTGGGTAGAGTGTCGGGTCGCTGACTCGAAGTAGGCTGGTTCGAGACTGAGTCTCGGCAGATCAGATATTTGCAGTCGTCTCCTCTAAGAAATCAATGGCAACCTACCAAGAGTATAATTGCCTAGTAACCTCTCCAAACTGGCCGTACGGAACCGGCGTTAAAAAGTAGGTCCCGTATATCTGTGTAAAAACAGCTAAACACACTCAGCACAGGTATATGTGGAGAGGAGATAAAACGTCAGGGAGACCTGATATGGCACTTAAAAGAAGAAGAAATGAAAATTTATAGTTCTAAACTAGAGCTTTTCGCGTAAATAATACACGCACATTTAAATTGAATTATTTATTTAAATAATTCAAATGTTTGAAAGAAACTTTCTTCCCAATCAGATTTTCTCTAAGATCGAATTTCAATTCTCTCCTTTGGCGCTTACAATAAGAATAGTTACCATTTATTTGAAAATGGACTGTTTTAAGTAAATAAAATTTAAATTAAATGATTTACTTGATTATTTTTTTACTTTCACATTAATATTCTATATAATATAGTAATATGAAGTATTGCAATCCCCTGCCTGGATTCTGACACTTTGAGAGCTTCTATCTCAGAGATGAAAAAAGTTAATTTCATTGTGTAACTTTTTGGTTGAAGGAATCGATGCCCTTGATAGTTGGAAATTGGATTTAGGAATTAAAATCGGATATTGTTGTACCCAGAGGGCAAAAAGGGGGCAAAAATCTATTGGTCAGTACGTATGTACCCCCCCCCCTGCGTTTCGCAACCAAAAGTCTTAGAACTACGAAATTCAAAACTTAAGCTCGATATATGCTAGAGGGAGTACAGAAAGCTTGTGGTTGAAATCGAAACACCAAAATCGGACATTTAAGTATGGGAAAGATTTTTCGTTTTTTTTTTATTTTCTCAAAAACGGCAGTAAAGATTTTTTTTGAATTTTTGTTCTTATCAAGTGTCATTCAAGAGTTATTAGTCGGATATAAATTTTAATCCGAATGAAATAAAGGAAGAGGGTGAAATCTACCAATTCCGAGTTATCATTATTAATTTTTATTATGTGACTGTCAGACAGTATAGATCAACCCCATAAGATAGTCATTTGCCCCGGATTGCTTTTTTTGACATTTGAGTTCAATTCCTGAGGCATTTAAATCGACCCTTCTGATGAGCAATAAAAATTTGACTATTCAAATTTAATAGTCTCTCGTGATTTCTTTAATTAATTAAGTAAAAATCAAATATGTAGTTATTTTCGAAAACTGTAAATCCTTAAAATAAGTTAGGTTTAAGCAATTAGAACCGATAAAGTTAAATAATGTAATCAATAATTTCTTATGTTAATTCTACATTTAAAAAATTATTTTATTATAAATAATCCTCCATTTGAATTGAAAAAAATATCTTGGAAATTCATATTTTATTTTTCTAAAAAAATCAAGGATTTAGACCACAGGGGAGACTCTTTGCATTCATTTCAGTTTTTTTCGAGGGTAAAAAAGTTAACTTTTTTCGCTTAATATCAAAATAAATAGCGTATTTGTAGTCCCTAAATAATCCTCTATTTGAATTGATAAAAATATCTTGGAAATTCACATTTTATTTTTCTAAAAAAAATCAAAGGATTGAGACCACAGGTGGGAAGGACCCTTTGCATTTATTTCAGTATTTTTGACGGTGAAAAACTTAACTTTTTTCGATTAATATCAAAATAAATAAGGTATTTGTAGTCTCAAAATAATCCTCTATTTGAATCGATATAAATATCTTGGGATATATTTAATTTTTCTAATAAAATTAAAGATTGACACCACAGGGGACCTTTGCATTAATTTTATTTTTTTTTTCCGAGAGTGAAAAAGTTAATTTTTTTGCTTAATATCAAAATAAAAACCGTATTTGTAGTCTCTAAATAATTCTCTATTAGAATTGATAAAAATATCTTGGGAATTCATATTTAATTTTTCTAATAAAATCAAAGATTGACACCACAGGGGACCCTTTGCATTAATTTAATTTTCAGAGAGTGAAAAAGTTAATTTTTTTTTCTTAATATCAAAATAAATAGCGTATTAGTAGTCTCTAAATAATCCTCTATTTGAATTGATAAAAATATCTTGGGAATTCATATTTAAATTTTCTAAAAAAAATCAAAGATTGACACCACAGGGGACCTTTGCATTAATTTCATTTTTTTTCCGAGAGTGAAAAAGTTAATTTTTTTGCTTAATATCAAAATAAATACCGTATTTGTAGTCCCTAAATAACCACAGGGGGACACTTTGCTTTCATTACAGTTTTTTCTGAGAGTGAAAAATTTAATTTTTTTGCTTAATATCACAATAAATAGCGTATTTGTTATCCCTAAATAATCCTCTATTAGGATTGATATAAATATCTTGGAAAATCATATTTTATTTTTCTAAAAAAATCATGGATTGAGTCCACACAGGGCATTCATTTCAGTTTTTTCCGAGAGTGAAAAAGTTAATTTTTTTGGTTAATATCAAAATAAATAGCGTATTTATAGTCTCTAAATAATCCTCTTTTTGAATTGATAAAAATATCTTGTAATTTCACATTTTATTTTTCTAAAAAAATCAAAGGATTGAGCCACAGGGGGGACCCTTTGCATTCATTTCAGATTTTTCCGAGAGTGAAAAAGTTAATTTTTTTCTTAATATCAAAATAAATAGCGCATTTGTTGTCCCTAAATAATCCTCTATTAGAATTGATAAAAAATCTTGAGAATTCATATTTAATTTTTCTAATAAAATCAACGATTGACACCACAGGGAGACCCTTTGCATTCATTTCATTTTTTTTTCCGAGAGTGAAAAAGATATTTTTTTTCCTAATATCAAAATAAATAGCGTATTTGTAGTCTCTAAATAATCCTCTATTTGAATTGATATAAATATCTTGGGAATTCATATTTAATTTGTTCTAAAAAAATCAAGGATTGAGTCCACAGGGGGGACCCTTTGCATTCATTTCAGTTTTTTCTGAGAGTGAAAAAGTTAATTTTTTCGCTTAATATCAAAATAAATAGCGTATTTGTAGTCTCTAAATAATCCTCTATTTGAATCGATAAAAATATCTTGGGAATTGATATTTAATTTTTCAAAAAAAAAATCAAGGATTTTTCATTCATTTCAGTTTTTTTCGAGGGTGAAAAAGTTAAGTTTTTTCGCTTAATTATGCTATAAATTTCACACCAGAAAAAATGCCAGAAGAATAAATATCGTTTTTAACGATAAAATTTCATCAGACCTTGTATAAATAAATGCTAAGGGTAGATAAAATCGGGTTTTAGCGCAGAACAAATATTTTTTTTATCCGCTTGTATCTATCGAATATATCTATAAATAAAGCTTTTGCAAATTGGTATGTTTTGAAAACGGTAGATCTCAAATACCGACACGTCTAGCTTTTAAGGGGGATGCCGATTGGAGGGTTGTCAACACTAAGAGGAAGAAGAGGACCTTTGAGTGAATGGGAAAAAAGGGAGCGAATGAGATTGAGATAACATAAATACGTGTAGGAAGGGCTGTATGTGCTAGAGGGGAGAGAACCCGGCTGATAGAAATCTCTCTTCGGTTGACGATTTTAGCTGGCAGATGTCGATCGTGTCGTATCCGCAAACAAAGTGAAGGAACAGAAAAAGATATGCGTCTGCGAGAGAGATCATGGAAATGTGATAATAGAACCTGACGCGTGTCATAAATGTCAAAATGGGTTTTCCTTCCTTAACATATAACATAAACCTACGTATATATAAATATGGAAACGAGTGTAAAATAATATATCTACTTATTCATTTTTTTCTTCCAAATATAAATTGAAGAAAATAATTTTTATAAAAAAAATAAAACCGATTTCAAAAAAATTAAATGCAACAAATAAAATAATAAAAATTAAAAAAATAAAATAAAATGTGCTAAAAGGTATAAAATAATTATCTTATTTAGTTACAACTGATGAAATTGTTACATGAAATCACTTTTTGAAGTCGGTACCAAAAATATACATTTTATAAATCGAACTCGACGAATCTTACTTAGTACGTTTGACGGGTAAGCTCGCTTATATAGTTTGTTTAGCACCGACTTTAAAAAGTGATTTCATGTAACAATTTCATCGTTTAGTTGTAACTAAACAAGATAATTTTTTATACCTTTTAGTATATTTTATTTTAATTTTGATTTCTTATTATTTTATTTGTTGCATTTAATTTTTTTGAATTCGGTTTTATTTTTTTTTTATAAATTTTTTTTTATTTTTCTCTTTTTAGTGATGTTATTAATAGTGACTTAATATAATACTTTGCATGCATCTCGTAAGAGAAAGTGTCGGGCTAATGAATCAGAAAATGATATTTATTGAACCAATTATTTTACATGAATTAATGTATTCATTGTATTTGAGCTTCGACTTCGGAGATTACTTCCCCACCATCGACTGTCCTTGATCATCTTTTTAGTCCTTGTTTTTAATAAGAGGAAAAAACTAATTAAATAAAAAAAACTCTTTTCCGATAATTATTCCATTCCCATTTCTAATCAATCCCAATCAATCTAGAAAATGATAATAAAATTCAATTAATAAATATAGAATTTCTCACGAAACGTTTTTGGGTTTTAAATGAATGTTTTAAGATTGTTTTTATTTATTATAATTTCGATTATTTGATCATAAGAATTGGAGATTTACGTTATTTCGTCATTGATCATATCATCAAAACTTGACCAAATTATTTATTATTTATTAACCATGGGACCACCCCTAAGGTACTCTCTTTCCAATAAAAAAAGAGTCATCGAAATCGGTCTACGAGGCAAAAAGTTCTCGCTGAATATACATAAAAATAATTAAATAGGTATCTTGACTACCTTGGAGCGATATTGATCCAAACGCAGAAAGATTCATTCAAATCGGTTCATAAACAAAGAAGTTATGCGTGAACATACCTAACAAAAAAGGTCTAATACTAATGAAATTTATATTTTTACCAATCGAAAACTAGACTGAACCCAATGCAAAAAAAATCATTAAAATCGGTTCAGAATTGGAGAAGAAATCAGGTAACATAGACACAAAAAAAAATTCAGTCGAATTGAGAACCTCCTTCTTTTTCGAAGTCGGTTAAGTACTGTTGAACTGATAAACAATGAAAATAATAGTTTAAATTTGTAAAAAACCCTAAAAATGTCATTTTGACAATTTGATTATATTTTAGGGAATTTGAAAAAAAATGTATATAACATTTTTTTACCCTGCTTAGTGAAGTTACTTGAATGAGTCGATTTTTTATTATCAAAATTATTCTAGCTAATTTAACTTAAAGTAGTTCTTTCTCGACAATCCACACAAAAAGTTTTAGCCTCTTAACCTCTCTATACATATGAACAGTATTAAAATTTTAGGTTATGTTTTTTTTAACGAGACTGTACTTCTCACACTACTATATCCTCTCTTTGAATGGATCGTTTGCAAGCCATTGATGTTATATCCCCTCCACTAAAAATAATAGCCCAAATATGTTTTTTTTATCAAAACTATGAGGTAAATAATTTCAATTTTTTTTTAAGTTATTCCGAATATATTATTCTAACAAATATTAGTTTTTCATCAAGATGGTGAAAGTCCTTCAATAAAAAAATAAATAAAATAATGATCATTTTCCCACCCTTTCTCAATCTACTATATGTAAAAAATTTCATTTTTAATTGCAATTATTTCATGTTTGGTGTGGTAAATCGTCTTCAAATGTTAACAGTGTGTTTATTATGCTTTTAATGACTTATATTCCAAGTTTCAAAGACTTCTTGAATTTTTGCATTTGTGAAATAAAAAAATAAATAAAAATAATTAAAATTATAACTTTATCGAACATTGTCTTGAAAGATCGAAAGCTTTATATTTAGGAAAAAAGCTTTGTTCTCCCGGTTGCCATTGAACAGGCGCTTGGGGAACTTTAATGATCGATTTGCTGTCCTTAATTAGACTTCTGGATCTTTTTGGCTACCAGATAAATCAGCTAATTCTCAATTAATATTTATATCTAATGCTGCTTAAAGTTGAAGGCAAAACGTTCTTTTATATTCAATTTGCCAAATATTTTAGCTCTAAGACTTTATTAATTTAACCTACCTACATCCAAATTTAACTGTGTTAAACATTTAGACCCTAAATGTCTTACACAATATAATACTAGAAAAAAGTCAAAATAATTATCATATTGAGCTTGAGAGACTTTAGACCTTCATAACATAAGTATTGTTTACTGTTCGTAGATTTGTTTGATAGATATATTAATCATTATTAATTTTACTGACAAACTTCTTAACCCATGTTAAAGAAATCCGAATAGTACTTAACTATTAAGTATTATGATAAATGCCCCGCGGGTTGGGCGTAGAATAGACTCGCAGTTCTCCCTGCTTGTCGTAAGAGGCGACTATAATAGGGAAAGGGTTGATGGGATCATTCAGCCTTGATCTGCTACCCATCTAGAGTAAAAGAACACTAAACAAATTAGGAGTGAAGCTCGTTTTTAAACTGGGATTGTCTTAGAATTCCGGGCATTCTAAAAAATATTTGTTAAAATTAATTGAATATTTAGATATTTACCTTTTCGACAAATTAATAGATTGTTTTGATATCTTTTGTTTCATTCCAAATGTTTGTCACGCAAATAAATTATTTTATTTTCACAATTATTATTAACAAGGTTATTCACAATAATTCATCTCCGAAATGACCTCTTCGGACTATTGAATAAAATGCTTGGTTTTCGGGTGGTGTATTCAATGGTGGGCTCTTTATATCAAATATTATAATAAAATATTAGATAAATATAATACTCATTGAATTATAATATTTCGTAAGTCTCGATATGCGATATGTAAATTTTGGTAATTTAATGTTAGAAAATTGAAAATTCCCCTAAGAGGTATAGTTTATGATTATCTAATTTTCCGCCGAATTCAAGCTTATTAAATACAATCGTTCGATAGCTTGAAAACAAAAACGTGGGACAAAAGAGCAGCTTATTGACACACAATAATAAAAAATAGCCCAATTTTATGGGGGGTCGGATAGGCTAGGCGGTAGCGTATCAACCTGCTAACCAAGTGGACCCGGGTTCGAATCCGACTCGAGGCATCCGGCTTTAGCCGGATTTAGATTTTAATCTGACCCCCGGGGTAGGGACAAATTTGAATAAAAAAATAATTAGTATCGTAAATGGCTTATTGCTAGAAAGGCCGAAAAGCCAAAAAAAAAACAACAAAAATAAAACGCAATTTTATTTCAAAATACACTAAAAAGTACAAATTATTTTTACTTTCACATATAATGGGGAGGTATAATATATGATATGGTCTTTTTTTAGCAATAGAAAAATGCCCATCTCAGATTATTCGTAAAAATTAACACATATCAAATAAGGTGTAATTTATTGGAATCCTTTCTTCTTTCCTTTCAAACTGACGTTTCGGAGGATTTTCCCTCCTTCTTCAGGGTTTCAAAGGGTCAATGAATGAAACAATTAAAATGTTTCCTTCTTCTCTCCACAGTAGTGTTTAAAACTTTCTTCTTTTTTAACAAAGAAAGTTTTAAACACTACTGTGGAGAGAAGAAGAAAACATTTTAATTGTTTCATTCATTGACCCTTTGAAACCCTGAAGAAGGAGGAAAAATCCTCGAAACGTCGGTTTGAAAGGAAAGAAGAAAGGATTCCAATAAATTACACCTTATTTGATATGTGTTAATTTTATCTTTCCTCACTACCTCTGGGCTGCCTTCCATTACATTCAATTATTATTTTTTAGAATTTTTTTTTTAATCTAATTTTTAATAAGGGGTTTATATTTTAAATATCTAGAATTATATTTTCAAAAGAGAAAATTATCCTATTCAAGACCATCTCTCCCATAAAGCAAGTCCCAAGTAAAATATTATTATTATTCGAGTCCACTGAAAAGTTCGCTGACTAAAAATAAATATTAATAAATTCTAAATTCCAAAAAGGTCAGGAAAAGTTCACCTTTACATTATGTTTAGTAATATTTCAAATCCATTTCCATTATAAACTAAGCTAATAATGATTAAATATATTATATCTCGGCTATAATCCTATATCTAGAGAATTATTTGCAAATGCAAATATATTCCATTTATAATATAGCTAGATAATTCAGTACATTGCACAATACATTGTAATTCTAAAGGTTCCATTACGCTTAAGTAAAACAAGCGAGCTAATTTAATTATTATTCATATTCAATATTAATATATATATTGATTTAATTAATAGAAAACGGTTCGATTTCCTGATTGAAAATCTCAGACAAAACAACCTGATCAATTCCCATGGTTGCTTTTATAGTATTGATTGCCGTTTTGATTAAATAACGGATTTCATTGCAAGATAAATATTCTTTTGAAACGATAGTTCTTTGTTTAGTGAAACGAAATTATTCTATTCCATTATTAAATTTCAACAAAATAGGAAATATTAAACTAAATTTCAAATAAAAGAGGAAATATAAAATTGATTCGGTTTGATTAAATATAACTTATAACTTTATAATGATAACTTTTCATAGTGTTTAACAAGGGTGGATCGTAATATTCAGAAGGTGAAATTCAAAGGGAAATTATTCTATTGAAATTTTACTATAAATAGTTTGGCCTGGAAATAAATATCTCGTTCAATTTTAAACTAAATAAACCCCTCGAGATAAATTATTTGAAATTACAAAGACAGCTTATTAGCCTTTGTTTCATGAGAAAATGCGTTGAAAAGATTTTGTTTTGTTGTTATATTATCTATAGGTACATATTTATATTCCCTCTGATATCGCAATTTAATAATATTTCTACAAAAATCTTAGAATTTATCCGAAAAAGATTGATTGAATTCTGTCTCTTTTAAATTATAAAAGTTGTTCAGTTTTTTTATAGATTCAGAATATGTACAAAAACAAAGGTTTCCATTTGAAAAACAGAACTTGGCCTCAAAATACCCTTGAAAGCTTGTTCTAGGTCGACAAACAATAGCGTATTTAGTTTCCCCTTGATATAAATAAACTTTTATATGAAACTTTTTTTCATATAATGCACTGTTTTTGAGTTATAAGACTGTCTCAAGATAAAAAACTCGCCCGGTAAATAAATTTGAGTGGTTGTTAAAAATTAAATTTTTTCTGACGCCTCCTAAAAAGATTATTTTTAATGAAAAAACATGAGGTAAATTTTTTTATTAAAAACAACACGTGCCGTAAGAAAATTCATTTTTTGGTGAACAAATAAATATAATAAATGATTATTAACAGAATTTGAAATAAAGTAAAAACATAAAGGATGGTAACACTTTATAGTCAATGATCTGTACACTACAACTAAGAAAAATCTCGCGACATATTTTTTATAGAAACTATAGACCTAATAATATAGATAATGATTGTATATTAACCTGCTAGATAACTTACCGAGAGGTACCTACTTTGGAAATTAGTTCAAATTTATTGATGAAAATGATGATAATAATAATGTAACATTGTTAATAATATCCAATTATAAAAAATTATTATTATTGTATATTTAATGAGAAATTCACAAAAAAACATGATTTTACCAAAAAAATGAACTTAGATATTCTTGCACGTGTTGTTTTTTATATAAAAAAAATACCTCGCATTTTTCATCAAAAGGAATCTTTTTAGAGGCGTCGGAAAAAATTTAATTCTTAACGACCACTCTAATATATATATATGGTATATATATTTGCATCAAGCAGACTCAACAACCTCAGTGATTTCTCTTTAAGATAAAAATTCGTTGAAAGAGAAGTTTCCTCTGACACCTCCTAGATTACACATTTTTAATTTGGAAAAACACATAAGAATGTATGACTTTTCAAAACATAGTTTTGGTGTTGTTTGCAAGTGCTGTTGGAAAGTCTTTTAATCCCTGAAATCTCTTCTTTTTTCACGATACATGGCTCCAAGGGTCCACCGCAGACTACAGAGGTTGGTGCAACTTCTTCTTGTATCATTAACATAACAAAAAATTAGTAAAAGTTCTTAGGGTTGTGGAAAAAGCAAATAAAAGGCATTAACTAACCATCGTACAATGTTTCGACAATATATGTTATTTTGTCTTTCTCAAGTACTAAAGGCCGAAAATGAACATATTTGTTAGCCATTATAGTTGTCTTAACTTCTGACCTTGTAATTTGGTCAGTGTTTTGTATTATAAGTGTTCGTTCGTGATGACAATGATTTTAAGCCTTTGACATTATTTACAACCAAGGTCAGTATAATGGTATATGCTGCCTTGTTATTTGGTTATTATTTGTTTACTGTACTAAAGGGCGTAGCCACGGGAGGATCAGAACCCCCCCCCCCAGGAGGTCTCATGGGATGAGTAACGGCAACGACAAATCGTTTCTTATGGAAAACTAATCGTAATAAAATATATTTCATATGTTTAATCAAGAATTATGTACTTTTTTAATTTCTTGAAAAACCTAATTGTTTTAATAAAAATAGATTCCCAATAAATATTTTACTTTGAGGATTGACCCCCCTCTCCCCCAATGAAAATTTTCTGGCTACGCCACTGACTGTACTCATTATTGTATCGTTTATTGTTTTTTTAATACTTGACAAAGACGAAATATATTGTTGTACGATGGTTAATTAATGTCTTTTATCCACATGTCTTTTATCCCTAAGAACTTCTACTAATTTAACTAAATATGGATGATGAGATCTATGATGAAAATGAATAAGAAATCTCCATGCTTATGAGTAATTAAAATTAAAAGGAATCAAGAGAGATTATCTTTTAATAAATTTGTTCACTTATGGATAATTTATGTTTCATGTCATTCATCCCTTTAAGAATTGAACCCGATTGCTAAAAAGCAATTCTGGCATACATTTTGGCTCTCATGTTTAAATCTCGAGGGCCTGACATATAATAAAATTATCCATTACAGCTCGTATTTATTAGGAAACAATCCCTCATGAAGAAAATGTTTTTTACAGTAACATTTCATAATTTTAGAATAAAAAAATAAAGCTAAACGCATTAAATTGAGCAGAAATCGTTATTTTCAATCTAAATAACGATTATTTATCTATTCTTTCAATTTCTTCTGAGCATCGAAATAGAAAGACATTCGAAATCAAATTAAAAGATTTATGATCGTAATCCTAACCAAAATATCACTTTAATATTCGTTTGAGGAACGAGCAAGCGGGCTGTAGCTGTTGATAATGGTCGTGTTTCAGTCGTAACGTCAAGAGAAAAACCCAAGAGGGTAAAACTGAGGCCCCCTTCTTTAAGGGAACGCGTGTTTCGGGTGGCAATCGAGGGTCAAACGGACCCAATCACTTAGGGCATGTCACCATGGATTAAAGGGACTTAGGAGCGACATCCCCTGGATCGGGAGAATATAATTAGCAAGCAGCCCCAAGAAGCTAAATGGTATTGGGTCGCTTGCGTGTGTCTTAGAGGGAAAGATGCAGGAAGGAAACGACGCTCAGAGACACAACTAATGGCTTCATTTGGAAACAGAATCAAGGATACCTCTCGTTAGAGGTAGAATTTTGTTAGAATATAGACTGGAATGGGTATTTGTACTCTCCCTCTCTCCTACACATAGGTAGTATTAATATGAGCAGAGAGTGATTATCTAAAATCTCTAGGAATCAAAGGGGCAATTACTATTTCAATTAAACATCAATATATGATTATGAAATTGAGGTTGAAGCTTATTGGCTATGATGATTATTGAGAATCCTAGATAGCCCTATGTAAATAATAAAATTAATTAAATTGAATTTTTATGATTACACAACTTGAACAGTGACAGGACAGGTAACTTAACCTTAAATAAATTGTCACGTTCTGATGTGGCCATCCACTTGACTTTACCATACACTTCTGGTTGAGTTTGGTACAAGGGCCTAGATATTCATTTTTTGACACTACAACCCCCCCCTTCCCATTTTGGGCGGTTAGTTTTTTTATTTTTAGTCTTCTGGTAGCCCACTGATTATGTATACAAAATTTCGTTGAATTTGGTCCAAGAGCCTAGATTTTCATTTTTGACATTTTTGCCCCTGCCCCCCCCCCCCCCACTATTTTGGACGCTTTGTTTTTCATTTTTAGTGTTCTGAGGCCCACTGATTTTATATAGAAAATATGGTTGAGTTTGCTCAAATGGCCTAGATTTTTAATTTTTAACCCCCCCCCCCTCTCCCCCCTTAATTTTGGATCGATATGAACCAAAATCTAATCATCTCTTAATCTAAATATACCAAAACTACAGGTGAAATTTGGTTTTGATATTGAGCTAGCATTTGGTAACGCACAGACTAACAGAATAAGAGGCAAAAAAGACTAACAGACATTTTTAAAAAACAATTATTATCTCGAAAAATATAATTTTTCAATGTTCAGTTAGTAGTGCTTTTTTGTAGACCGAAATGCGATGGTTTCGTTCAATTTTTTAAATCAAAATAGTTTCAGTCGTTTTTTAAATATTTCGAAAAAAAAGAAAAAAAAACACTTTTTTCATGCACTATTACAATACTTGACCGTATGGTAAAGTAAAAATGTAAATTGATGTCATTTTACAAGAATAACAATATTTAATCAATGGCTGCATTTAGTCAAAGCAACAGTTGAGCTTTTATCCAACGGCTCAACGGCTTAGTTTGCTTCGAGTTAACTTTGACTAATCTGTTAGCTAAAAGTAAGCGGACAATTTAATGATTCATCTACTCAACAAAAAATCTAGTCTTGAAAGAAGCTTTCTAAGAGCATTTTATCATCTTCTTATATGGACAACAACCCTTAATTTATATATCTATGAGGAATTCCACGTCAAATCGACCACTTTTGACCCCTACCCCTTTTGAATTTGCTGAAACTTTTTTTTATCTTTTTCTACCCCTATAAAAACGTTTCTCAGAATTTTTTCAAATATTTTTACCCAACCCAAAAAAGTTATGAATTTTCAAAAAAATGGCTCTTTATTTCAAATAGCCGTAACTTTTTCAAAAATTGAGTTATGGGGACGTTTTTTTTTAAATTTTTTTTTAAGTTTACATTTTAGAAAAAAATATATTCATAGTCATATTCTATGAAAATTTTCATTTTTTTCGAAAAAAAAACCTTAAATTTTTCAAAGTTTGGTGTTTTTGATTTTTTTCCCCCTTTAAACTTTGATTATTTCTGAACTTAATTCCGAGCTGCGCATAATGACCGACTTTTCTTTCGATCATTTTTTTTTTAATTGAATTTTTTTTTATTTATCCACATTCTAATTTTGTTTTTTTAATAAAATTAATTTATTTTCCCTTTTTTTTTTTTTTTTTTTTTAATGCAATCGAATGCAAGAAGGGGTGCACCAGTAAAGATGCAGCCCCTATGGATCTCGAAAGACCCTTGCATTACCGAAGAGAAGAGAAAGTTGATTAAGTGAGAGGGTGTAGACGTAGGTGTCTATGCACTCCGGTTTTGAAGGTTTGAAGATTATAGGTGCTGGGAAAGATAGAGGCTGGAAGAGAGTTCCAGTTCCTTGAAGTCATGGGGATATATGTATTGGCGAATGAAGTGGTCCGGCACTTTTCTAATTTAACCGCGAAAGAGTGTTGGGAGTCGGCAAAACGCGTGCTACGTGCAAAGCATGCTTTGGGGGAATTATTGATTTTATCTCATCAGAGCACCTGCCGTGATAGTATCTATAGAAAAGGGAAAGGGCAGAGACATCTCTTCGATGAGCCAGCGAGTCGAGGGAGTCGGTGAGGGTAGAATCGTCAATTAGCCTGACGGCTCGTTTCTGAATTGCATCCAGGGTAGCAAGAGAGTATTTTGAGGCCCCTCTCCACAGATGAGAGCCGTATTCGAGACAGGGGCGGATTTGGGCCTTGTAGATGGTGAGAAGTTGTGGGGGTTTGTAAAATCGCTTGGACCTGAATAAGAAGCCAATCTTCCTTGCTGCAGATTTCGCCGCAGAGGAGATGTGTTCATTCCAAGACAGGTCAGATGCGACAGAGACTCCCAGCATGGATAGGCTGTCACACATTTTTAGGGTATTCGAATCGAAGAGAATATCAGGGAAATCTTTATTTTCGCGCCTAGAAATTAGACAACATTGAGTCTTGTTTGAATTGAAGTTAACTAAAATATATATTTCTTCTCACCCACAGAAAAAACTAACCTCAATTTTCTAGATTATGCCAATCATAGAATATTTGATATTAATCATAGTCGTTCATTAAAAATACAAGATTTGGAAGTAATTACTACATTAAAGTTGTCGCCTAGTTTTATGGTGACCCTAAATATTTGTTAAAAGCGTTCACTGATACAATTTTTGACTCAATTGACAGTATTTAAAGATTTGGATGTTATTTTCGAGAGATTATTTTTAATATAAAATCATCTCAGATAATGGAAATACTGATATTCTGGAAAACAATCCCTTAAAGACCAAATTGTTTTCTCACATATTGTGTATACCTATACTATACGGGGATGTGTTTTAACAGCTAAGAACTAATTCTTTTGTGAATATATTGCTAGAAATTCAGAACTCAGGCGCAAACAATAAAATGAAAGAAAATCAGCTAGCTCTCCAAGAAGCAATAACTATCTGTTCGTATTGCTAATATTGCTATAGGAGATTTTCCTTCTTTATGTGAGTAATGGAATTTCATACTATCAATAAAACACATTATATTTCTATAAACTAACTGTTCATTGTTTTAAATGAAATGTTTTGTGTCAGGCCAAATTTTAAAAGAAAGGTATTATTTAATTATATTTTTTTTAATTAATTTTTAGCATGCCGATAAATGCATGTATATGCACGTAATGATATTGATGTGAGAAGGTGGATCTCCTAAAGGCCAGTATGGGCTGGCCCCTCCATCGTAAAAAGAACAGAGTAGAAGGAAAAGAAGCCGGGATCACGAGCCAATCTCAGAAACTTAGATACAATTCAATATCCAATTTACTAAGGTTTTAGGGGCTTCGAGCAGTGGTAAATTCTCCCCGCGATAAATTCGGTTAAATTTATCTCCCACTTAAAATGTAAATAAATAACTATTAATGAGAAGCCCTTAATGGCTCTAGGAAAATTCATCGACTACAATTCATCGACGATAATGAATTGTTGTCAATGAACTGATCGCCGACCAATAGGGCATCGGTCTCTTGTCTAGTCGTTGAATTGCCTAGTCGATGAATTATCGTCGATGAATTGTGGTCGATGAATTTTCCCGATCCCGCCC
This sequence comes from Forficula auricularia, assembly GCA_024734495.1. Lineage (NCBI taxonomy): Eukaryota > Metazoa > Arthropoda > Insecta > Dermaptera > Forficulidae > Forficula > Forficula auricularia. The sequence continues at coordinate 206,205 of JALMQS010000863.1, read as the reverse complement.
CTAATGAATAAAAAATTAGAGAAAAATCTGAAAACTCGGTGTGTTTTTCGCAAATTTTACAAATGTTTTTTTTTTTTTGGGGGGGGGGTTAAACTTTCACAATCAGCTAAGGCGTATATTCTACATAATCTACACAACTAATAAATTTAGGTACATATATGAAAATATTCAAAAAAATAAAAAAAATTATTTATGAAATTTGGTACACCTGTTTAATATAAGAAAAAGTAAAAATATTTTTTTGGAAGATTATTGAAGGAGACAATAAAAGAGTGTTTCTTCTGCTGGAATTATAAATTTTATTTATTTATAATATTTATTTATAAATTTATTTATGATATTATAATATTGTAATAGACTGATAAAGAGTGCAAAGCTCTCGAAACTATAGTCTCGTTATAAATAAATAAAATGCATAATTCCAGCAGAAGACACACTCTTTTATTGTCTCCTTCAATATATAAAAATTCTGCTACTCTCGGCATAAAAACTTTCAATTTAATGGAAGATTATTATTTACTATGATTTATTTACTAGGTCCCTTGTTTCACATCATCTCCTGAAGCTGAGTTGATAGCCAAAAATATAAATATATATTGAGAAAACTCTCTCTGTTTTATTTTTTATATGTGAAAAAAGTGACCTAGTAATTAACTCATAGTAAATAATAATTTTCTCAAAAAAATATTTGTACTTTTTCTTTGATTAAATTATGTTTCAGCTCGTACCAATACTTATACACCTGTTTGTTTGTTTAACTCTTATTTGTGAAAATTTCAAAAGAATCATCCATAAAAAGATACTTTATGAATATTTGAACTGGAAGTTCTTATGCTATAAAATATAAATTCTTAGGCCCGAAAATCTAATTGCTTCTTTGTTTAAATATACAAAAATTTTGACTTCAAAATGAACATTCTTCCACTGTTATTGCGTGTGTATCAGAATCCAGACAGACACGCTTGTTTCCCCCAAAAAATAGTTGCAACAACCCTTTAGGTTTCGCCAATCTATTGCAAGAATGCCCCCAACACGATTAGGATTGAGATAGCCCGCAATATGCATACAGTATCTGTAGAATCTCACCCATTTGAGAACTAATAGCAATATATGCTCCTTAACTTTTACAATCAATAAGCCTTCGGTAACCATTACTTTAAACATGCCTAGACCGTTCTACAAAATTAAAAATTTCTAATAGTGATGTAAAGAAAAAAAGTTCAATAAAGTGAATTAATCATTTTAATTAAATAAAAATTGTCAATTTTTTTATAATAAATGAAATGAGAATATTTAATTATTAAAAAAAAATGAATTTATTTATGGGTTGATATAACAGAAAGTACAAACAATCGCGTGATTGGTAATAAAAGTGAGGGAGAAAAATTAGAAAATAAATAAAATAAAATAAAAAACTTGAGTAAATAAATCTGCCGCCATATTCACATAAAAACTCATTTTTCTATTTAAAATAAACTAATCGAGTTTTATTCCAACATATAATATAGTTCAGTATAATTAAATTGAAAACTGCTCTAATTATTATTTTTACTTTCACATTTATATTCTATAAAATATAATGGAGAAGTAATGCGATGGCCAGTCTGGGTTATAAGCTGTGTTATAAGCTTTGTACCTTAGAGCACATTTTAAAATGCATGTAGTTCGAAGGACACCATATATCTTTTTACTTTACCCTACAGGGTATGGTCAAGTATTGTATTCGTGCATGAAAAAAGTATTTTTTTTCCTTTTTTTTCGAAATATTTCAAAAACGGCTGAAATTATTTTGATTAAAAAAATTGAGCAAAACCATAGCATTTCACTCTACAAAAAGCTCTAATAAGGGAACATCGAAAAAATTATATTTTTCGAGATAATAATTGTTTTGTCAAAATGTCTGTTAGTCTGGGCGTTACCAAATTTTTGTGGACGAGCTAGCTCAAAAACTAATTTGAATATCGAAACCAAATTTCACACGTAGTTTTGGACCATTGAGATTAAGAGCTGATTAGATTTTGAGTGCATATGGACCCAAAATTAAGGGGGGTGGAAAGGGGGGGGGGTTAAAAATTAAAAATCTAGACCATATGAGCAAACTCAACTAAATTTTGTATACATAATCAGTGGGACCCCAGAAGTCTAAAAATGCAAAAACTAACCTCCCAAAATGGGGGGAGGGGGCGGTGTATGGTCAAAAATAAAAATCTTGGCCATTTACCAAAGTCAACCAAATTTTGTATACATAATCAGTGGGACTCCAGAAGTCTAAAAATGCAAAAACTAACCCCACCCCCTCCCTTACATGATTATAAATAATTTTATTAAATATAAATATAAGTGAGGGCCCAGATTGTATGGAAAGTCAAGTGGATGGCCACATCAGAACACGTCAGTTTATTTCAAACTGAATTTATTTTTGGATATAACTAATACTACTCTTTTATGAATAATAAAGAAAAAAATATAAGGAGTGTACATTTTTGAAGTATTTATTTTAAAATCCGATTTGTGATTGAACTAAGAAAGTGCTTTTACCATATAAATATAATTTCTTTTCAATTATCTTTCATATTTTAACAAGTTAAGTATTAAATGCAAAGTTGTTCGTAGTCTTCTTTGAAACAGTTTCCCAGGAATGATAATAATGAGAGAATTAAGTATTTTTAAGGTTTCTTTTAATTAAATGGCAAAACGCCTTGTTCTCCGAGAGCAAAGGACGTAAATCTAATTAAATAGAAATTAATTAATAAAATGTTTCGTCGTGTTAGGGTAAATTGTTGGTTTGTAGTACAAGTTCACTCTACGACGACAACCCAACAACATGATATATATATATCACAAACATTCAAGTTTAGGGGGATCTTAACACTCTAAATTGATAATATAAGTCATATCCAGGTTTACTCAATTCGTTTCTAAATGTTTATCAGAGCCATTCTGAATAAAGGCCATTTAAGAGGATGCCACCCTCTTCATTAATGACGATTCATATTCCCAAAAGAAGACAGGTAACCCCTAGCTATTGACAATAGTATAGCTGTCAGCAATTGGAGATTTCAATTCCCTAGGTCTTAGAACAAAGCTCTGCAACGAGGTCTGAGAATTCTTCACAAAGCGACCTCCAAACAGAATGAAAATTATCAAATAACTCCTGAACTATTAACTCTACGGGAAATTTTATGATGAGTAAAGTTGTAGGGGATGTGATTTCAGACAACTTTTGTTTAAAAAAATTCGCTCCAGAAGGGGGGGGATGCAAAAACTGGGTGCGGAGGTGGAGTGATGATGCGGGGGTGGGGTGTGGGTGAGCGGGGTGGAATAGGGGTGGAGTGAGGGAGTAAGGCGGAGTAGGGTGGCTAGGGGGGGTGCAGGGTTGGTGGAGTGGGATGTTCAGGTGAGGGTCCAGTGCGGGGGGTACGGGGTGGCGGTGCAGGGTTGGTGGAGTGGTGGGTTCAGGTGAGGGTCCAGTGGCTTAGTGGGGTGGTACGGGGGTGGGGGTCCGAGGTGGGTGTGGTGCAGGATGGAGTGTTGGGATGGTGGGGTGGGGGCAGGGGGTGTGGGGTGTGGGGCGAGGTTCGTGGGTTGGGGGGTCCGAAGTGGGTGGGGTGCGGGATGGAGTGTTGGGGTGGTGGTGTGGGGGCGGGGATTGGGCACGCGTGCATGATGCGGGGGGTAGTGGTGCTGGGTGGGTTTCGGGGTGTGTGGTAGGTGGGAGTGGAGTGTGAGGGTGGGGTTCGTGGGTTGGGGGTCCAGGGGGCGTGCCCCTGGCTAGAAAGCAGGCCGCCGAAGGCGGACCTTGTAGCTAGTATTCAAAATAAATTTAGGACCCTCTTACATGCAATATAATCATATCTATTACATTTAGGGAAAGCGGTGTTGGTTTATAGTGAAACATTTTAAGAATTTTAATTTTTTTAATTTTTATTTCCTCTTTGTGAAACATCACTAAAACCTGTCAAAAAACTCCTGTGTATAATCATATCTATTAAAATCTTTGATTTGGCCTAAATTCATTTTCGTTATTTATTTTAATTTTCTTTTTGAATGAGGATAATTGAAAAATACATGTTTATAAGATACTAGCTGACACCCGGTCCTCGTTTTATGGTTAAAATGTATAGAGATAATTTGATTTAATCAAAAATTTAAATATATTTAAAAAATAATAATAGTTTTGAAAATAAATTGAAAATGCAAATAATTATAGAATAGGTATTAAAAGAGTAAATGAATTATATATTACTTGTCAAAATTGTTCCCTTAACCAAAAATAATATTGACAGTTGAAAGATTTCCAAAAAGCTATTATCGGCCATCTTGTTTGTTTGCTTTTACCCCCAGAGAGGCACTGGTGTTGTTTCCTCAAAAAATATATATTTACATTCCACAGGTGTGATATCTATAAAAACACTATAGATAAAAACACTCGTGTATTTGTGTATTCATGGAATGTTGTGTGAAAATTTCAAAGAAATCGGTGAAGAATTTTCGTAGATCCTTCAACGTATCACTTAAGCGTAACAGTACATTTTTATTTATATAGATTTCTGTGAAATTAAGTAAAAACATGAATTTTTCTACGGGGAGGTTGGAGATGTCACAAATTTTAGATGAATGGTAAATTTTTTATTTAAATTTAAATTTTTATTGACACACTCTATTTGTATTAAACTTGTGGTTGTCCTTATTAAAATGATCTCTCATTTTCCATTATGCCATCCAACAAACTATATTTATTTTAATTAACAAAAAATATTTTCATTTCGCTTGTTAAAAGTTTTACTACATCCACGGGTAGTGGTGATTAATCCTCCAAGTCCCAATGTCGGAGTTAAATTCCCTCATTATCCTAAACAATGAAACGAAAATTCCTCAATGTAATTTGTGTGGATTCGGATGATTTTCTGTTGGTTAATGTGCCTTTACGCACATAAGCTTTGATTTAAGTTTCGAAGTCGTATTTCGCCACCCACTAATGAGCTCTAAAACACGCCATTATTTAGTAAATTTCTCATTTTAACTCGAAATTCATACGATCCCTTTCCCTTATGAAGAGAAAAGAGATGTTAATGTTACACCCGAGAGAGTAAATAAATTCCTTTATTGGAATCAAATGAAATTTCAAGTAAATAATCAACGAGATGAGAGAAAAAGAAAAAGCTCTTCTTGGCTTGTTATTAGGATTTAAATAAATTATTGGAGAAGAGCATTCTAATCAGGCATTCAGTGGCTGCTGATTCGTAGTTGAAATTTTTTTCTCTCAACAGCAAAAAATAAAATTGTGTATGGAGCACATGACTTTTACTTACAACATTCCTTTTTTGAAATGATCTATTTCAATTTTCAAAATTAGATAGACTATATAATAATTAAATTAATCAAAGAACAAAAATGGTTCTTGATAAGACTAATTTTGAAAAAAAAATATATTTTTTCTATAAGCATGACCAAGTATTATTTGATTTTTTTTAATACCTCAAAGATTAAATCCTAAGTGATTAGAGTATTTGTTTTTATTTATATGTGTAAAATGGTGTAGATTTTGGATTATAGTCGGTAAAATGTTTGCAGTAAGCCTGAATAAACCCGGATCTCTCTCTCATTAGGCAAAGTATATATTTTAAGATTCTGACTTAAAATTTTTTGAAAATTTTAAAGTCTTAGAACCCGGACTCAGTGGAAAGGGTTCGGCGGGGCGGTACGTGTGGCGTTGAGCGTTGGTATTTTTTTTAAGGATATTGATGTGAGAAGGAGATACACCAGAAGGTCCATCCCCTAAAGGCCTGTATGGGCTGGCCCCTCCATCGTGAAATGAACAGAATAGAAGGAAAAGAAGCCGCGATCACGAGCCAAATCTCAGAAAGTTTGATATAGTCCAATTTACTAAGTTTTTTGGGGCTTCGAGCAGTGGTAAATTCTCCGCGCGATAAATTATGTTAAATTTATCTCCCACTTAATTTTTATTACCAGACCCTATACTTACAGAAAAAATGTCTGGGTATTGCCGGGAATCGAACCCGAGACCTCCGGGTTGCCAGCCAATTATGGTGACCATTACATCAGGTAGGCGGACATGGTATGCTGTCTTACCATAAGTAGAACGCCCAGCGTCACCTGAGGACAGTTTAATAAAAGGGAGTGTGTTTGTTTTTTCCCATGTACCTCCACCACCACCACCCCGCTGAACTCTCCCCACTGAGTCCGGGTCCTTAAAAAAATTTATTCAGAGTGAGATGAACTTTTCAAATAACAACATCATTTTTTTGAAGTGTAAAAAACTCACATCCTTAAAACCTATATATTTTAATATTTGAAATGCGATCATTGTTATATATTTCAGTTACCCTCTTGAAGATGTCACATTTGATCTATTTTACCGTTCTAAGTATAGAAAAGTCTCTTCTTTCATCAATCTTCTTCCTTTCTATTATATTAAATCAGAGAGGATTGGATCGCAGATTTATGAATCAAATCCATTAGAACAAAAAAAAAGTCTAGTATATTTGAATATAAACGACAAAATATATGAAACTGAATTAATGGAGGCACACTCGGGGAATATCCATCGTATACAATAAAAAATTATTTTTATTCAAATGAACGAAAATCTATCAATATAAACAGCAAAATCATCTACTGTGATATACCCTCATCCATTCTGAAGGAATCCAAATATTTTCAATATTTAAATATTTCGAAATGAGACGGGATATATAATGTAGGAAATTAACTCAGGGAGAATAAAAAAAAAGGCTAAGTTAAGGTTAAATTTTGTCTTATAAGATTTTTAATAAATTTTTATTATGAAGAAGACTTAAAAGTATTCAAGTATAAAATTGATATTTAAGAACTCATGACAAGAAGTGGTAGTTAAGGATTACAGATGGCTTGAAAAATGAAAAAAAACAACAACTTATTTGATGAGTTAAAAGTAAGCAATTAAAGAATCTACTATAAAATTGCAAAATCAGCCGACTCAATTATTAGTAAAAAAATATTTAAAATTTCATAAATCTTTCTCAAATGTCATTTAGCACATGTCATGTCCGCCTACCTGGTGTAATGGTCACCATAACTGGCTGGCAACCCGGAGGTCTCGGGTTCGATTCCCGGCTATACCCAGATATTTTTTCTGTAAGTATAGGGTCTGGTAATAAAAATTAAGTGGGAGATAAATTTAACCTAATTTATCGAGCGGAGGATTTACCACTGCTCGAAGCCCCTAAAACTTGGTAAATTTGACTATATCTAGTATAACTTTCTGAGATTTGGCTCGTGATCCCGGCTTCTTTTCCTTCTACTCTGTTCTTTTCACGATGGAGGGGCCAGCCCATACAGGCCTTTAGGGGATGGACCTTCTGGTGTATCTCCTTCTCACATCAATATCATTAAAAAAAAAAAAAAAAAAACTTATACACAGACGTATATTTTTGGAGTTGGATATGACTTTCTTTATATATAAGGAATCCGAATAGGGAAAATCAATGGTTTCCCCTCAGTTATATTATCGTATGAGCGCTAATACTTATAATATTTCTCTAAAATTCTGCCTTTTGTTTGAAATGATAAAAAAATATATTCATAAGTATATAATAGAGATTAAATTGTATTTTAATTAATAAAATTAATATTAAGTATAAATATGAAAAATATAAATATTATTTAATTTTTTTTACTCTATCGACACTCATAAATTATTATTACCTAATAGATGTGCCCCCGACATTGCTTCTGATATTTTTTTTATACACGGGAAAAAATTAAGAATAAGAAATTAAGTAAAATTCGAAGTGAGTTTCACATTATTTCTTATTATTAAAAAATGTTTCACCTTGAACTAACACCTATCTCCTTAAAAGTTATTGAAAAAATTGAATTTTTCTTAACACCATATATACAGTAAAATAGTTAATTGTTTACCAAGGCGAGAAAGAATGGCTTATCTATAGTGAAGGAAAAAGACCAGGCGAGCAGTAAGGAGACTGACTATTTTGTCAGGCCTGGAATATGACTTTACCTACGGAGTATAGGTAAACAATATTGCTCATCTAACACTTAAATATATGTAAAATTCCCCCTGTGGATCGGGGGTAGAATAGATCCACAGTATCCCCTGCTTGTCGTAAAAAGCGACTAAAAGGGGTTGGGTGTGAGGCTAATAACCCCACTCCGTAAAAACTCCCTATTTGCACAAGCAAGCCATCGCCTCTAATCTGGATGTATATCACAGAATAGACCACATAAACAGAATCTCTGCAATTGATGATTTTACAATTTTTTGTCATCGTTCATTTTTAGAAAAAAATTTTAAACTTGAATCAAAGGCAAAGTTTATTAAGACATATATGAGTGTTTAAATTCAGAACATTAGCTAGCTACAATTGTTTAAGAACTCTCTAAAAGAAACCCTCATTTTCTTCATACTTTTTCGAAATTTCCGAAGTTAAAAATATCAAATTCAGACAGATTTTTCCCATATTTCTAAAGACAATGAGCAAAAAAAATTGTTTCAATTGAATTCAAAATTAGAGCCGGCCATCAGGAAGTCTACTAAATAAAACCACGTTGTTATCTATATTTTACAAAAAGACCATTGGTACTAATCTCTGAAGCCCACTCCTCAAATGCAGCCTTTGATAGAGAATAGAACGATGGACAATCATCTTTTAAGGGCAAACTAATTTTGAAGCAGTTTCAGCTCTTAAGAATGCTATAGAGAAGAAGAAGAAATTACCCTCGACATGATCAAAATCCAAAGTCAGTTTTCGCATACAAAACAAACTGCGAATTATTATATGAATTCCTCGTCGTGATTAATTACCGACTGCCAATTCCAAAGATTTAGATCGAAATGTGATATACTATATTTCTTATATGTAATTTAATCCAATGCCAAGTGAACAAAAGGAAAACTTTTAAGAGCAACTTGCAGAAAATTTGTTGGATTTTCTTATCGGCTTCATTAGGGATTATCATTTGCATTGCTTCAAGTCTTTTTATTCACATTCAAAAGTTCAAACACAGCGAAAGAGAATGAGAGTAAAAAAGAAAAAAAATTAAAGAATCAATGAACTTTAATGTAATTTAATCAATCTTAGCAAAGAAATCTAATTAAAATTAACTGTAGTTAAATTTTTGATCAAGTTACTAAGATAATATTATTACAAAGAGAAACAAAGAGGTTGTCCTCTGCTTGATGCAAATAAATAATATTATTAACTGACTGCTCTTGTAGTCCTGGCAACGAGAAAACTTGGAAATTGCATTGCAAGGTTTTTCACCTTCATTTAATTTAGTTCCTTATTATTTATTTTAAAAGTAAAATAAGCTAGAAAGTTGGCCTGTTTCTAGGGTACCATGATTAGATCTATTCTCTCTTTTATTATATACCTTCTGCATCCCGAGTTTTCTACCCGGATACACCTGACCCCAACGGAAAGCTTGTCAAAATATCTTCGGATTGGAGAGTTTATAATTTATCAATTGCCTTCGTGCAATACCGGTATGTTTGAGCTCTTTCGCTGCAAAATACCACGGACGCCTTAAGCGGCTTGTATATAAGAATGATGACTACTGATATTGTTTGATAACTGAGACTCACCAAAAAAAGATTATATTGTCATTTTGATTGAATTACAAAGGAATTGTAGGTACACTTTGAACTGTTACTAAGGAATCAATCGGTTAATTGGTAAATGTTTGCATTCAACAGCTGACCATAATAAGCAATGCAGTTCAAGAAAAGTGACCAGAATTTCCACATCATAGGGATGTTGTTCCAACAGGATATTGCAAAGCCTCATACATTTTTGGTCACTCCCCAAAAGTTATTTAATTCGTTCCTTGCTGAACTCTTTAAATGGTAAAAATTATAATAACGATGATGGTATAAGATCTCACTTTTAATTCAGTTTTATGCTAGTAAAAACCAGAAGTTTTATGAACATTGTATTATGATCCTGCCTGAAAGGGGCCGTCCATAAATTACGTCATACGAATTTCATTTTTACCCCTCCTCCCCCTGTGTCATATTCTGTTACATTTTCATTGAGCCCCTAACCCCCTCTATTGTGACGTCACACTATCACTTTTATACCCTATAATTTAATAATTGAAGAAATTGTAGAAAGGGATTTAACATATCTATTTTAAGTTTAACTTTATTTTTATTCATATCATTTAACACATTATTTATTATTTACTATCATTATTGCATTATAAATAAATTTAAAAAATATATTTTAAAATTTTTTTATTTTTTTAATTTGACTTTTGTGTTATCACAATTTTTAATATTTCCGGGCTCCCCTGTCACATTTTGTCTCAAATCCGAGATGCCTCTTCCCCCTCAGTGTGTGAAGTAATTTATGGACGGCCCCAAAGATGGAAAAAGATCATTATAAAAATTGACATATACTAATTTAATAATTTTAATAATAATATATATAATAATAAATTTTCGTCTTCAAATTTTTCTTTTGATAATCTTAAAGTTCTTTTGATTTGTCCAATAATTAATAACTTTTTTTGACAATGGCTAGACAAAAATTTAGATACCTTCCAGACCATGTTGGTTTACGAAACCAATTTATATCTAAACTATTATCTTGTAATCTTATAATTTTCATATCTAAAAAAAACTTAATGAATTATTATTTTCTTTTTCAAATATGAATTGTAATTTTTTATGAAAACTATTAAAAAAATTTAACGTACAATGCTGGCTCACCATTCTACTAACCTTAAACACAATTTTGACTTTTCTAATTCCAAAATTTTAGATAAAGAATATAACTTGGAAAAAATATTAATTTTGAAAATGATCGAAATTTTAAATAACAAAAATTCGATTAATAAAAGGTCAGATATGCATTGTTTTTCGAATGTTTATAAAAAATTTTAAAGAAAAATGAATTTTCAAAAATATTTATATTTTTATTTAAAGGTAATCTGGTCACCAAGACAGTCTGTAGAATTATCTATTTATAAAAATATTTAATATCTTAGTGTTGCTTTCTAAACTCTAGAGTAGATATTCTCAACCGCTGGTCCGCGGAGAAATTTTAATAGTCCGCATATATATATAATTACATATCTTTACATTTTAATATTATTGTAAGTAAATGATAATAAAAATGTTACAATTAACTTATGTAGTGGTTCTTTAATACCTAGTAAAATTTTGTTGTTAAAAAATATCACTGGTTCGCTAATTTTTTTTACAAATTTTACTTGTCCGTGGGCAAAAAAAGGTTGAGAAACGCTGCTCTAGAGGAAGCAACTTTTTTTTCTTTTTTTTCCATACAAATTTCAATTGAAAAATGGAGAAATTCTCCCGAAACGTTTGACGTGATTTGATTGTTTTTTATAAAAGATTTGTATTTTTGTCATTTATATATAATAATAATCAATATTTTTTTCTTTTCTAGTTATAAATATAAGCAAAAGTAAAAGAGATAAAACTTTTTGAGTGGAACTTAACGAGCTGATGTGCTTAGTTTGTATGTTCAACATGTCTACTAAACGATTACGGCGGCCCTCATTGAATTGTACTAATATCTCAATTATTGAAAGTACATATAGACTTTAATTTCTTTTGTGTTTGGGGTATTTTTCTCTGATATTATGAAGAGAACTAAGCCGGAACGCTATAGAATGAACGCCAACATTTTATATGTTGAGAAACGGCAGCTGTTTTCTAATAATCGTGAGCTTAAGTCGATCAGCTGAATGATTCACTCGTCATAACGCATTATCTCCAAATCGAACTTGCTTTTAGAACCTTATCAAATTATTGTGATTAATAGATAATCAATTTACAGAGAATTAAATGTACAAAATGGTTCGAAAAAGTATATTAATCATAATAACCTGGCGTAAACTTGAACACATGTTACAACTTTCACTTACCCTGATTATTATAATAATACAATCTTAAAATTTAATAATTAAAAGCGAACCTATTGTAGAGACGAAAAAATTAAGTTGCAAAGTACAAATCGAGCTCGCATACTGAAGTTTCGTGCCTAATAGTATAATTGATGATTAATTGATTTTTAATTAATCTTAGTAAAATAAAATCCAATTTCATATATTATAGATAGGTTGAGCTCGAAGATCCCGGGCTCGAGTCCCGTCATTTTGTCTATAATAAAAAAATTCATTATTCTATAATTTATTTAACTGTTTATTTATTTATTATTTTCAACGTCTAAAAGGCTAATATACAGTAATATAATACGACAATCTTCAAATACAAAAATATCAATAATAAAAAACAAAATAATATATTATCATAATTCTGATAGCATTAATAATAATTCTTAAATAAATAAATAAAACTTTGTGCATAGGGATGATGGCAGGAGTGGGTCAAAATATTGAGAAAAAAAAATAATTAATTTTATTTCAGTTTTATTCAATTCTGGATGCAAATATAATTCGACATTTTTATCTGAATTCCAAGTCTAAAATAATATAATAATAATTTTATATATTGATCTTAACTAAGCCAGTCAGATATTACATAAAGAATAGTCGAGGAAAGTTTTCCGCCTGTATCTATGCAACCGAAAGACCCCTCTGGAACGTACTAGCCTACCCTACAGGCTTCCTTGTTAAATTAATATTTTAATCTAGTTAAGCAAGTTTTAGTTAAGTTTTTTTTTTTATCAAAAGTTCTATTCTCGGGGTTTATAATTATTTATGGGATTAAAAAAATAATATATAATTTGAATTGCTTTTTACTTTATTTCTATTCGAGATGAAAATTTTTTATAATGTTTTTTTGGCATTGTCAAAGGAAACAGGAAGTAATTATGATTTGAACTACTTTCATTGACTTTTTGTTACCCTGAAGAAGGAGAGAATAAATCTCCGAAACGTCGGCTTAACAAATAAATGTAAAATAATAAAACCTCTATAGTCTTATTTTTTTACAACCACCGTGGACTGCTTTCATCAACATCCAATTGTATATATAATTATAATTATTTATTGTATTAAAAAAAAAATTAAATTAAAAAATATATAAGAAATATTTAAATCTCTTATTCGTGTAAATATTTATGTATTTATAAAAAAAATATTCGATCTCTTGCTGGCATTGTGAAAACACATGGCCTTACTATCTGAACCTTAGACCATGAAATACATAGACACGCCCTCTACTACTACCCACACAGAGTGAAGTGAGGCCAACATCGCCTACAGCTGACGTCACGTTCTCGCATAAATATTTTGGTAATATTAATATAATATTAATTTGCCATTATTGGAATCTAAAATAAATAATCTAAACTACGATAAATTTATCTCACTGTATAATAATTCCTATAGTGGCCATGCTATTTCTGGATGTTCCTACCTTCAGATGACGTCACATTCTCTAGTTGATGTTGGCCTCACCAAATTGACACCAGGGTGTGTCTATATATTTCATGGTCTAAGATCTGAACTAACAACTTCTAGAAACCTAAGTAAATAATGAGAAGCCAATATCACATTAAATTTTTAGAAAAAAATATTCCTCAAAAATAATTGTTCTTATTTGTCGCTCTTAAGGGAGTTCGAGACAGCTTATCTATCTGGTTGGTCTTCGAAAAAATCTTTTGTATTTCTGCAGAGTGACAACTTCTGCATATTAAATTTTTTAATAAAAAAATTGTTAGCTTATATTCGAATAAAAATCTTTGTTTTGATAATATTAATAAAAATAATATTGAGATAAATTTTTTCTCATTATAAAAACATTTATTTAACAAAAAAACGATTTCAAGATATAAAGTTGAAATTCTACACTAGTTCTTTTGTTATATTCTTTTGGCTGCAAATAACTTTTTATTTTTTACATTTGTGAATAACTAATTAGCTAGAATTTTAAATCTATTGAAAAATGTATCATTAGATTCATAAAAGTTTAATTATTGATCTATATAAATTTGTTGAAAATGGTATAATTTGTATAGAAGTTATATCCCTTTTAAAAGCTTACTTCCATGTTAAAAGGATAATTTTCAATATTTATTTCTCTGTAATGGGACAGACGATCAACTTCAAATTTTGGGAATAAATATTTAATGTATCAATGATTCGATGGTAAAAATTTGAGAATTTTCTTATAAAAATGGTAAACAATTCCGAACTCCCTTAAAGAGAATTCTTCCATTTTTTCCACGATATTTTTTTTTGTCAATTGAAACTATCTGTGACTATCTATCAATGTTTATCTTATACTATTGCTTAACATTGTGGTGGAAGAGAGTCACTCCGCAAGCACCCAATCACTTTGTTATTTGTGTGATGTCATTAGGCTATTTCCTAAGGATTGGCATTTAGCACATGTACCAACTCGAACGGCTTTAGTCTCTTCAGCCGTCGAATTAGTCTGTTGTGGTCAAGAGCAATAGTACCTCGACGTTTTGGTGCTTTTCCACAATTTTCTGATGTTTGCTAGAAAACCTTTTAATTCATCTTCGACTGAGAGCACTTTCAGATCTCGATGGATATTCTTATTCCGAATGTACCATGGCGCATTAATGACGCTGCGAAATACTTTATTTTGGAAGATCTGAATAAATTTTATATTTCACTTTTTAGTGCATCGATAAATAGATATAAAAATCGGACGAAATGGGTACGTTGAGGGCCTCTACAGATGGGCCCATGCTATGGTTAGATCATCTTGACAGAGTTTCTGTACAAAAAACCTAAATATATTTTCCTGCTTATTCAGGTGAGTAGTTTTTGGTCGTCGCTGTTATATAAAAATGTCGTATGTAAAAATCAACACATTTCAGTAACTAATAAAAGCTTCTGTTTTCATTTATATTGTTTTGTTTTTAATATATAACTTGGGTTCTATCATCTGATAACATACAACAATTTGAGAGCAGATGTAGCTAATAAATATAAGTGTTTTTATTTTGAAAGTTTATAATAGGAAAATAAGGACAAGTTTTTATGTGTGACTTTTTATTTATCAGGCAACGTTTCGTCGACTTTGCCGAATTCTTCATGGCTTCAAATAGTCATGCCACACATTTGTCTAAATTTTCTTGTTATCTTCGTTACCATTGAAGATCATCAGAACACAAATTTCAAAAAATATTTGGCACATTCACAAAAACAATTTTTCTTTCTTTTCTTTTTATATTAACAATTACATTAGATATAAAACAGAAATAACATATATAGAATGAGGCAACACTGTTTTTAAAAACAGAATAGAATATTTTTTCTTTTGATACTTACATAAAGAAATCTCAAATTTAAAATTGTTAATATAAAAAGAAAAGAAGAAAAATTGTTTTTGTGAATGTGCCAAATATTTTTTGAAATTTGTGTTCTGATTGTCTTCAATGGTAACGAAGATAACAAGAAAATTTAGACAAATGTGTGGCATGACTATTTGAAGCCCTGAAGAAGTCGGCAAAGTCGACGAAACGTTGGCTGATAAATAAAAAAGTCGAACATAAAAACCTGTCCTTATTTTCCTATTATAAACTTTCAAATTAATACAAATTATGGACGGAAATGATAATAACAAGAGTTTTTTTTCAATAATTTTTTTTTTGGAATTTTGTCATACGACATTTTGATATAACACTGACGATGTGTTTTCTGACTTTTAAAAAATTAAACACTTTTGGCACCATTGATTTCCAGCATAATAAAGGAACTGAACAGTTGAGTAGATATTAATGAGGCAGTCCAAAAAAAGAAGATAATTTAGACTATCTTTTTATTCATAAGCCGACGTTTCGGAGGGTTATTCCCTCCTTCTTCAGGGTTTTGAAAAGTCAGTGACATTCCTCTCTGTCACATTGGATTTCCTTCACTGTCTTTTCAAAACCCTGAAGAAGGAAGGAATAAACCTCCAAAACGTCGATTTATGAATAAAAAGTTAGTCTTCAATCTTATTTGAACTCAAGACTTTCCGGATAAAAGTTCGAGGCCTCTTTCCAGACATAAAAATACCATCTGCACCAGGTTTTAAGTATATCTTAGAAGAGGATAGAAGCCACAAATATAAAGTTTCGTATCTATGTTTTTATATGTATAATAATTTTTTTCACCTGGTGCCCGGAACTAAAAAAAACATTCTGGGTTATAATAATAATGGATTAAATAAAGAAATTTATCTCAATCCCAAATGGTTAGCTGAAAACTTAACGTTTCTAGCAGCCGCTTGGTTTAAATATCAATCGTCCATTAATTATGAAATCTTATACACAAAAGGTTAAATAGCGTTGGCAGGCAGATGCTTTGCTTTTTTATAACTTATTTTTTATGGAGTAATCTACCAGCATAAAAGAATGAAAATATTTTTATGTATATAGTAGAGGCAAGTATTTTACAATAAAAGCGCGCTAATCGGGAATAAAATCAAAATTGTGTAATCGGCTCTAAAACAGAGATACGAAGGATAGGTAGAACAATAACAAGGCATTTACTAGGAGATAGGCCATTAATTTAAATTGACATGAATGTCAAAAAAATGTGGAGCTTTTTTGGAATGAGTTTCAAAAAATAACCCATGAAATACAGCGGAGGGAGAATTGACTCCAAAATTTTTAATTTTTATTTTTAAAATCTTTGAAGCATAGTGAAAATGAATTTCAAAGTATGGATTTTTTCTCTGTATTTCTGTTTTTCTGTAGGATCGGAATTTGATAGTCTGATTGCCGAGAGAGTACAGAGTCTTGGAAAAAGTTTTTACTTTTTCCTTCAATTTGATATATTGTTGAAATATTACAATTTTTGTATTTTAATACTTGTTAGCTTTTCATTATTATTTTAAAATTGCCCCTGCGGTTTGGGCATAGAATAGACCCGCAGTACTCCCTGCTTGTCGTAAAAGGTGACTAATAGGGAACGGATAGATGGGACTCTTTAGCCTTGATCGGCTACCTGTCTAGGGGAAAAAATGTGGATCTTTTATGAGATAAGTTTCAAAAAATTACCCTTAAAATAAAGCGGATAGAGAATTCACTCTAAAATTTTAATTCTTAAAATGTTTGAAGGAAAGTGAAAATGAATTTCAAAGTATGGATATTTTCCCTGTATTTCTGTTTTTGTTTGGGATTGGAATTCGATAGCCATTTACCTACGTAGAGAGAGAGAGTACAGAGTCTTTAAAAAGTTTTTACTTTTTTCTTCGATTTGTTTAAATATTATTGAAATACTAAAATTTCGTTCGACTTTTCCTTCAGTCTACTGAGAATTTTTTTTAAATAATCAGAACTTTGAGTGGCAAATTTCTCTATGATATAAGTGGGGGTAATCAATTATACTTGATAATATCAATTTATTTTATTTAGACAAAGAACTATGAAAGCATTTGGATGAATATATTATGTTTGCTGGTAGAATAAATTGTTTTTTGTAAAGTTGTTTTGGGGTTGTTGTGAGCTTTGTGTAAAGATTGTCTGTGAGACTGATGATGACATATCGTTGTCGAAACGTCTCTCAATGACAATGAAGAATATTAAAAAAATTATATTATCAATTATAATTAATTACTCCCACATATACAAGCATGGCGGAACGATCTTAGGCCAGGGGGGTCAAAACTTGGAAAGTGATGTAGGCCTACCGGGGGGTCTGGGATGTATGGGATACCACCCAGCAAACGGGGCTCTGGACCCCCCAGAAAATTTTGAAGCAAATTGGTACAATTTAACCCATTTTTAAGCAGTTTGTAGCTGTGGTTTTATTGAAAACTGAATGAAAAAAGAGTTCACATTTTTGTTTGTAGTTATAATGCTTGAGTTTAGGTTCAATCTGTAATAAAATAAAGTTGTTTTTGGGTAAAGTACCGGAATAATTTCTTTCTTTAGGTGGTCCGCTGACCCCTTGACCACGTAGACAAATTCCCAGGGAGGTCAGCTGACCCTGCTGACTTACAGTTCCGCTGAATCCCTACACATATATGTATATCATAGAAAAATATACCACTAAAAGTTCTAATTGAAAAGTTTTTGTTTTGCCGAGAGTAGCAGAGTTGTTGATTCACAAAAAGAAATAAAGAGGTTGTCCTCTAAAATAAACATACACACATATATTGAAATGATATATATATATATATATATATATATATATATATATATATATATATTATTTATTTATTATCATTTCGATATATATATATATGTTTATGTTTATTTGCATCAAGCAGAGGACAACCTCTTTATTTCTCTTTGTGAATCAACAACTCTGCTACTGTCAGCAAAACAAAAACTTTTCAATTAGAACTTTTAGTGTTAAATTTCTCTATGTTATATATGTGCAGGGACAGCAGAACCTTGACTAAAAGCTCTGATTATAAATATAAAATTAAAATTTCATTTTCCCAGTATTTAGCTTGTTTAATTATTCTTACGTAGAAATTGTAACATTGTAGGTATACGTATGGGAGAACTAGGGAAGCTGGTTCTTCAATTCCTTATATCACTGGGCTGTGATATTTTTTGATGAGTTTTTAGGTTGCTATTTATTTTTTTATTTTTTTTTTTAAATTTGTTGTTTTGTTTTTTGTAGAGTTAATGTGTATATATTGGCTTGCAAAATGGGTTTGTGCCCGATGCCAATAAATAATATAAAAAAAAAGTATACGTATATGTATGAATATCTTCTAACAGTAGATGATTGATTTAATCAAGGCGACCTTAACTATAGGGAAGTGTTTTCGAGATTCAGAAAAACTCGAAATATACAGAAGGAGCAGAATGAACATTAGGGAGTGCATTAGTTGCTGCAGAAGGGTCCACTGGACAAGTACACATCGTCCCCCATAACACAACTCAACTACAAAGGGGTGTTTTTTTAGTGTCAAGTGATTGAGAACAATTTACCAAAACAAATAAAATTTATCTGACAATTTAACACGAAAAAAGCGAGAAAGGCGGGAAAGAAAAGTAAATAGCATCTGCACCCCTACTTGCTGATAAATAAAATATTTTCTTTTAGAAGATCCTTTCAGAAAAACTCTCCCTTTCGATTATTTCAATTCTTTATATAGCAAATAGATATATACCGGGTGAGTTTTTTTATCTTGAGACAGTCTTATAACTCAAAAACAGTGCATTATATGGAAAAAGTTTCAAATAAAATTTTATTTATATCAAGGGGGAAATTAAATTACGCTATTATTTCTCGACGAAGAACAAGCTTTCGAGGGTATTTCAAGGTCAAGTTCTGTTTTTTAAATAAAACTACTGTTAATTATTATGAAATCTTTATTCACAGTTTCCCCTAGGACTGCGGAGTTGGTAAAAAAGACATGACTCCGACTCCAGATAATTTTAATAGTCCGACTCCGTCAAAATATATAAATTATAACAAAACTTAGCTCTCTGCTAATTATTTAGTCGTGTTTAGTGGATAACATTCGACAATCAATTAAATAATAGTAGTGATAAGTGAAAGTCGAGTGTTATGCTTTAAATACTGTTAACTATTTATTAGTGATCAGTGAAATTGGAATGGTGGGCTGTAATCTCGGTTAAGTAATTAGGGATGATTTGTGAAAATAGTATGACGTACATTGCTAATCCGATTAAGATTATCTCGGAAGATATACTAAGAATAGCTTGCGCTAATTGCTTACGAAAGGGTATATAAGGGGGAGAGAGATTGGGACAATGAAGGGGTATTTGAGGGGAGATAGGGACAATGGGATGGGTATATAAAGGGGAAAGGGCAAAGGGAGAGTGGTGGGGGTATACAGGGGGAAGATAGGGACAATAAGGTATATAAGGGAGGAGAGATGGCGAGATTGGGCAGTGAGTTTCAGGCAGTGGTTGATCAAACATCGATTGTGAATATTACAATGTGGCCACCCCACCTTCATCCACCCACTCAGCTGACTCCACCCTTACTAATAAATAACCCTTTCCGTTTAAACAACCCTTCATCCCTTATATTAATTTAATAAACAACCCTTCTCCTCTAAATAACCCTTCATCCCTTATATTAATTATTTCCATAGAATTTAAAAAAAATAATGTCCTAGCCATAATCCTATCAAATTTAGTCCGTGTGATCACAAATCTTTTTCCTCGAAATCGAAATATATCACGAGTATATAAGTTCGGAAGTTGGGTATGTACCAGTACCTGTAGAGTCAGGGTATTCCAGGTCCAGATAGGAGACATTAGCTGTTAAGGTAAGATATCTATTTAATTCTGGATTCTTATAATGAAATAATTAAGAAATAGTCTAAATTGTTCATATAAATTTTTCTGCAAATTTCGAAAAAAAATTATTTGCTATTATCCATTATTAAAACCTCTTTTTTGGCATTGCGTTCTCATTTTTTAGTTATTTTGAATTGATTTTGATCGTTAACAATTTATGATTAATGTAACCCATTGTTATACTCTTGGTGAAATAATATGGTAACATTATAACACAATGTGTATATAATATATACGCGAATTACTTACTTAAGACTACTATCCGAATAAGTAGGGAAAATAAATAATTAGTATTTGAGTTTGTTGAAAGAAAATCAAAATCAAAAATCGAAAATCGAAAATAGTAATTATCATAAGACCACTATTAACCCCGTCTTTAATTTGTAGAATGAATAGAAGTTTAAAATAAAAAATAATACAAAATGTGGAAGAGTACACACAGTTTCAAAAAAAAAGATTAAATTTTCAAACTAAAAAATGCCATATAAAAACAATTTAAATAATTTTTTTTTGTATTTTTTTCTAAAAAGAATGTAAAAAAACGAAAATTTCAAAAATTGAATTTGGACCATTTTTGAAGAAGTTATGAGCGAAAAACAAAAAATTCGATATTTTTTAAATCGGTGATTAAAAAAATTTAAAAATTTACCAGCAGTTTTTTGATGGGTATACTAAAAAATGTCAAAAAATGAAAGAAATCAAAAATTAAACATTTTCAAACCGTCCGATTTGTGTGGAATGCCCCACTATTACTTTAAGAATAAAGAACTAATTTCTAAAAACAAGTCAATTTATCTTCAATGTAAAACAAAAGATAAAGTCTGCTATTGTATTTTTCGCCACCCCCTGGAACTTTTATTTGATTAATCTTGACCGGGCCTTTTTCTATTTATATTAATTAATAAAATGAAAAGTCGGCCGGATGAATGAATGAATGGCCTTTCTTGCGTGTCTCCTGCAGGTGGGCGGGTGGCCACCTTTGATTAGACCGAATTGATGCTCATTTCCGGTGTGCTAGAGACAATAAATAAGATGCAGAAAATGAAAAGGGATCCGACTATAGAGCGACGTCGGTTCAATTTCAAATACAAAAGCCGCAGCTGATTTATTCACAAGAGCTCGGCCATTCAAACAATTCAATTATGATTGTCAAATAGTGAATAGTGAGTGTTTCATCAAGCCCAAATATCCCCCCAGGTTTGTTCAATTTAACATCGAAAACATTTCAAAATACTGAGAAGTAATGCCGGTAATTAATTCCCTCCCATTCAAACCAAAAATGAATTTCAATTACAAGATGAAAAGAGAATAAAATGCTATTTTGAATTGATAATTGAATGAAAAACTTGTTGTTTTAAAATGATTCAAATAAAGAGAGATGAATGCTCGTATAATTTATTTGTGGATTCAATATACTGCACTAACACTATACTATATTGCTGTTCAAATGTATTAAGTCGAGTTAATTATGCTCTTCATTAGTGTGACGTCATGCTGAACATGTGCGAGTCGAAATTTTATGATTTTTAGCCGAAACATACTGTATTTAATACTGAAGGAGACAATAAAAGTGTGTCTTCTGCTTGAATTATAAATTTTATTTATAACGAGACTATAGTTACGAGGGCTTTGCCCTCTTCATCAGTCTATTACAATTGATTCACAGGAATTAATTATAATAAACTGAAGAGGGCAAAGCCCTCGAAACTATAGTCTCGTGATTCACAGGAATTAATTATAATAAACTGAAGGGGGCAAAGCCCTCCGAAACTAAAGTCTCGTTAAAATAAAATTTATAATTCCAGCAGAAGACACACTCTTTTATTGTCTCCTTCAATATATAAAAATTCTGCTACCCTCGGCAAAAAACTTTCATTGAATTTAATACTTTTTATTTTTTCATTATAATTTCAAAATTAGCCCCACGGGTTGGGCTTAGAATAGACCCGCAGTACTCCCTGCTTGTCGTAAGAGGCGACTAATAGGGAAATGATGGGTCTCTTCAGTCTTGATCGGCTACCCGTCTAGGGGAAAACCCCTAAACAAATTAGGAGGTGAAACCCCTTTAGGCGCTTGAGGACCATGCTTGACCCTCCTGTGGCAGCTTCTGCTTTCTAGCTGACTCCAGAAGTGTTGTGCACCTTCTCTCTGGACCCTGTCAGCTCGAACGAGAGGGGGGCGTCGGAACTGGCTAGCCTTTACTTCCATAGATATGGTAGATCCAAGGCAATCTCTAAAATTGTCCTCCAGGGCAAAAAAGGCCATTATTATTATAATTCCAAAATAAAACTTGAACTTCTTTGTGTGCCATATTCGATTTCGAGTGTTGCCGATTAGGTAATATGTTCGGAAAAATTATTCACAGGAACGTTGTTTTTCTCAGTATTGTGGAAATCATTTTTGCCGGATGTAAAAATATTTCTGATTGAATCGGGATTCGATCCCGAGTCAACCCTTTCTTTATATCCTCAAGGTTATAGAATAGATTCGTATTCAAGAATTATAAGTATAATTTTATTAATCTACTTGATGCTCTTTTACCCGGTCAAAACCCAATATGGACAGTGTGTATAATTATAATTAATAAAATAAACTCACCGTCATCATAACAATTAATATAAATAATTAAGTAATGGAGAGGATTCAGCCAATGGGTAGCCTCTGCTGAATAAAAAACTCCCAATTATAGAAAACGTTTCGGCTTTAATTAAATAATGCCATCATCAGTTCCTAAGAGTTGATGAGTCCTTGAAGACGAGCCCCATATTTGTGTATAAGGTGTCCGAGCATGATGATATTCCTCAATGGTTATAAAGTTGATACAATTTGATGGCTGTATATGTATATAATTAAGTAATGGAGAGGGATTCAGCCAATGGGTAGCCTCAGCTGTAATAAGCTGCTGGGAGTTTTTATTCAGCAGAGGCTACCCATTGGCTGAATCCCTCTCCATTACTTAATTATATACATATACAGCCATCAAATTGTATCAACTTTATAACCATTGAGGAATATCATCATGCTCGGACACCTTATACACAAATATGGGGCTCGTCTTCAAGGACTCATCAACTCTTAGGAACTGATGATGGCATTATTTAATTAAAGCCGAAACGTTTTCTATAATTGGGAGTTTTTTATTCAGCAGAGGCTACCCATTGGCTGAATCCCTCTCCATTACTTAATTATATACATATACAGCCATCAAATTGTATCAACAATTAATATAAGTTTAATCTATAGTTTAAAATCTCATACAAAAATATTATTTTATAGATAATATGTAATCAAAAGAAGTAGGTACAGAAATTTTCAATGCCGTTACAAAAACTCCTTCTGCAGATGGCTCCACCGTCTTTTAATCCTAGGTTGATTTACCTTTCAAATTACTTGACTGATGATAACTAGGGGTAAATATAGTGGATAATAAATTCCGAGCTCCCTGCCTCTTCTAAACCATATAAAAATGAGAGTTTGCGTGTCAGTAATCGGACTATCTCCGCTATTAAATGATACATGAGTATAGCAGCATATGTTTTCATTTCATCAAAGATCAAAGAAAATCTTGACTATTTGATGCGGTTTAGAACTCTAATTATCCCTTATATGCAAACTAGGAATTATACGTACCTAATCCTATGTCAAAACGTTTGATTGGGGCTATAATATATAAAAAAATATATTAAAAAATATATTAAAAAATATATTAAAAAAAATAATGAGATTGTTGTTTATGTGGCAGCTAAAACTGATATTTTTTTCTATTACATTTGTTTGATAAGATTTTAGTTGGTAAAGAAATATGTATTTTAGTCCAATCTAAAAAGCCCATTTCATTCACTAGATTGGAGTGCAAGTGGAAAGCAATATATATATATATATATATATATATATATCATAATCTACCCACTCGTATTTTTAATATATATATATAAACCTGATGCTTGTTCAAACGAATTAAATGGAAGAGCTCTAAGTATCAGACGACGCATAGATGGGATCTGTGTTATATTTGAAACGAGCAAAAGATAATTGGACATTTGTACCATTCTCGGTTTGGATGGAGAAGCAGAAGAGTTGGAGGGGCTTGGCCCCCAACGCCCCTTAGCGGCAGGGGACGAAGCGAACAAGATAAAACTGGTATCATTCGTTCAAAATGTCTTAAAACGTGCCTAACGATTCGTTGGCAGACACTGAGAAAATTATCTGGATTTTAATGTATGGATGTTTGCAAAAAAAAAGTATGATATTTTATGAAGAGAAAAAGAATATGAAAGGGGAGAAAGTGAATGATAACGTTTAGCAGGAACAAGTGCTATAATAATTAAAGATGGCGTCGACGTCGTCTTGGTTAATATTAGAACTTGTCAAGTGTCCGCCTGGACGAAAAAGATTAAATGGAACCGATGTAACTGTAAGATAGAGAATATTCTATTTTATTAAATTTCTCTCCATTGATAATTTTTACTGAAATTCAAATTGTGGACTGTATTTATGCAAGGCCGGATTATCCAAAAGCAATGTATGCAACTGCCTTGGGCCCCGCGCCGCTTATCGTCCCCAAACCATGAGAAAAACAAGTAATAGTTTTAATTTAATGCTCTAGTTTTCGTTTTACAAAGGTTTTTTGTTTATTTTTAAAAAATTTTGTTTTAATAAATGACATAGGTACATTCATTAGTACCGAGATATTAAAATTTGGTGTTGTTATAAGGTTTAAATGCTACTTACCTACCTAGAGATCTAACTACAAAAGGGAAGACTTGCATTCCCTAGAAGGGCCTCTATATGGCTTAATCTGGCCCTGACTGTATGAGAAGGTTCCGTAGTTCTTTCCAAACTAATTAATTTACAGAAACAACAACAAAAAATCTCACTTTTTGCCCTCTGGACGAGACCTCATGTAATTTTTGGCAAAATCGTCACGTTCTAAAATTAAAAATAAATGAATACTACAATGGTTGAGTTTGCTCAAATAGCCTAGATTTGATATGACCTTCAGGGCGATGAGGGGTTCTTAGATGAATTTTTACAGCTTCAACAGGAGAACTTATAGGGAAATCGCCATGCGTTAGAAATTGTATATAGAAATTTTTTTTGTAAATATATTATGTAAATGTTCCTATAATTATGTAAATACTCCTATAATTAAATTGACCCAACTATGTAAATATTTCTTGTTAGCGGAGGCCCCACATGCGTGGCCCAATAAACGAAAAATCAATAAACCAAAACCACGTGTGAAATTTCGTGTTTTGATATTCACACTAGTTTTTGAGCTAGCTCGTCCAGAAAATTTGGTAACGCACAGACTAACAAAGTAACACACTAACAGACATTTTGATATAACAGTTATTATCTCAAAAAATATAATTTTTTTGATGTTCACTTATTAGAACTATTTTGTAGACAAAAATGCCATGGTTTCGACCAATTTTATTAATCAAAATAGTTTCAGCCGTTTGTGAGGGAGGGATTTCTAAAAAGTAACTGAGGTTAATCTATAAAGAAAGCTATTATATATTCGTAAGTGAAATACGAGTCTTGTGCCAATACCGTGTGAAGTTCTTATGATAGAGTGTCACTCAACAAGTCAATAACAGAAGTTCAATCTAATTAAGTTGGAAACTGTTGGATCCTCAGAAGGGCCATTGGCCTTCCGTTTCTGCTACTTACCATCTTTAAGCCATTCCTTCTGCAATTTACGACCCTCTTCGAAAAGAAGGAGAAGCAAGGGGAAGACAAAAACACCGGTTATGCAAAGACAACGGATTAGCAAACATTTTTTTGCCCTTAAAAATTATATTAATTACCAAATTATCTCAGAAAAATCATTTTTATCTTTTTATTAAATAAAGCTATTTTATTGGCTGTAAATTCTTAATCTTAATTAAAAAAATTAGTCCAATTCGTTTCATAATTTTTGTGAGATTGAATAAAGTAAAAACTCAATTAGTAGACGAATAAAGTACTCTTGAATGCTAAAAAAAATATTCTTCCATGTTTAGTGCACTCGTTATGACTTTCCATTATAATGAATTAATTAATAATAGTCCAAAATTGAAATAAAGTAATTAAATGAAATAGTAAAAGTTAATTTATTTAAATAATTAATGTTAAGATTTAAGCAACTTTTTTTGATCATCTATTTTTTAAAAAAGATGGAATTTTTCAAAAATACAACCCAGGTAAATTAACCACAATTATATTAAAAATAATTTACTTTATTATTTAGAACCGAATCTAAGATTTTATTAGAAATTACCATATTTTTAGATTGCAGATCAGAGGGCTTCGTCCCTGAGGAAATAAACCCAAGCGCTATCTTGCTTTCCGGATAGTCTTTAGTTAGCAAGTTAGTACTTGGGTTCAATGACTGAGGGAGACGAATCCCTCTGATGTGCGATGTAAAAATAGTTTCTACTAAAATCTTAGATTCGACTCTAAATAAAGTAAATTCTTTTTAATTTAATTTATTTATTTGTATTTTGCCCAAAATTAGAGAAGGAGTTGGAAAAACTAAAATCATTAAATCTTTGAGACCTTTGAGGCTGAATACTAGAAGGTATAGGAATATTTCATGGGAAATCGGAATTGGGAAAAAGGGTTCAAAAAATTAAAATTATTTAATATCCAAGTTTAGAAAACAATGAAAAATGAAATTTACCTGAGACCTGAGCCCTTATTTAACACAGAAAGCCCGAAATTGGTGGAAGTCAACTAAATCTCTAAATTAAAAAGATGAATCAAATCTTAGGAATCTAGGTAAGAACTAAAATTTTGAAGATAAACTGTTTTTATTTTGATATATTATATTTTTATTTTATTCTTTTTAACTGAACATAAAATTAACTGATTAAAATCATTATCATTGATTATTTAATTTATAAAATAAATTTCAAATCCAGAAAATATATATTCATAATTTGTGATCAATTATTATTTGTGAATGTATTAAAGTACTATTCTATGGCGAATAATTAAACACAATAAATTCCTTTTGTGATTGGTCTGATTCGATTAGAGAGTCGCTTTTAGGCGATCTTTTTCTCAGCTAAGCTGATTAACCTTCAGCAAAAGTGAATTATCTCCGGCTGTTATGTCTATCAAATAGCCATTGTTATGTTCTTAATTAAGAATAACACATCGAATTAACTGCTTGGCGAATAGGCAATATATATTCATTTAGAATTGACATACAGTGAGGGCAGCTCTTAATTATTATTCTCCCGAATGGCCCACACCCTCTACATTGTCAATTAAAAAACAATGTTATCATTATCAATGTCCAAGATTGGCTAGTAGATTAAAGCTTTATCAGTTTGTACCAGCGCATTGATCGGTTATTAAATTACTATCATGTTTACTAATATAATATTGCGAATGCTAGAACATCGTGTTTATTACACGTCAAAAATAATGAAGTAGGTACCACAAAATCCCTTCAAAAAATATCCCGATAGCCCAAAACCCCGCCGGCCCAAAATCCCGACATTAAAAAAATCGTAATTTTACTTATCTCAACGAACTTGTTTTTAGAACCAAACCTGTTATCAGTTACTTTACAAAATAATTTTTCTTATTTAAACCTCCATTTCGGGGGAGGGGTTATAACTTTCTAAACTTTAAAAAATATATTCAATGATAAATTCCGAAATTAGAGTAAGAAAAATTGTTAAAAAAAAACAGAATGAAACGAAACGATGATTCGTGACATGGAAGTATAAATTGAACCCTACTCAATTCAAATGCTCGTAATTGATGAGCGATTTTTAATTAATTTTGCCAGAATGTATCCATTAGCACCAAATATGAATTTTAAATTCAATTTTATAACTTAATAATTGCCCTAGAATTAAAGTAAATTCAAAATTTATATATTTTTCCCAAGAATAATATAGGTCAAGGGTGTGGATCCTGAAAAATTGGTTCGAATCCCAGTAATCTAAAAGGCCCAAAATTGATAAATTTGTTGAGTTTATTGATTAAATTTTTTCTTAGTATTAGAAGAATGTATCTGTTTCATTTGTCAACCCAAGTGATTTTTAATTTAATTATACTAACTTAGGAATTGCCTCTGATTAATTAGCCTTACATTAAAATCAAAATTTTATCTAGTTTTCCAAAAATAGATTAAGCCTTTCGCGACTCAAGGGTAGTAAATTCAGTGCTCCTGGGTTGATCCCTAGTCAGGGCGGAAACATGAAAATCAATTAATCGGTGAATTTTTTTTAGTAAAAGAATGTACATATCTGTGTGTTTCTTTGGTCCCCCCAATTCATTATAGTAACTTAAAAATCGTCTAATTTTATATATTTTTTCTAAGAAAAAGATAACCTTTTTGGATCTCAAGTATATAAATTTCAAGTCCCTGAGTCGAACCCCAGTCACCTGAAAGGCTCGAAATTGATCACGCCCGTGATTTTTTCATAAAATTTCTTCGTATTACTGGAAGAATGTATCTCTTTGTTTATTTATCATCCCAGGTGATTTTTATTTCATTATACTAACATAAAAATTGCATTAAAATTAAAATTTTATTTAGTTTTCCCAAGAATAAATTAAGCCTTTCGCTTCTCAAGGGCAAATTCAGAGCTCATGGGTCGATCTCACGTCAGGGCTCAGAAATGAAAATGAATTAATTCGAATTAATCAAAATTTCAATAATTATTCCCGCTGAATAATTTTAATTAGATATTAAAGTCCATGTTTTCACTAGTTTTACCAAAATTAACTTTTGCCTTTCGGGCCTCGTGGATATAAATTTAGAGCACCTGGGCTGATCCAGGCCTTGTTAGAAATTTTTTTTTGGTGATTTTTTTTGTTAGAGTTTTATCTTATAAGTGGAACAATGTTTCTGTTTGTTTGGTTGTCATTCCTATTGATTCATAATTAAAATTTAATTACCTTAAAAAAAGAAACAATTTTATCCAAAGAATGAATTACTATTTAAAAATACCCTCGGTAATATGAATTAGGTCAAAATTTTCAATAGTTTTTCCTAAAATAAATTTTTCCAATCGAGCTCCATGTATATAAATTCAGAACACCTAGCTCGAAACCCAGTCATGTCACATACACGAAGAGTTTGATGAGTTTTTACTTTATTTATATTTTTATGTTTATTTGTTTGGAACCCTATTCGATTTTTAATTTTAGTTATATAAAATATCACACTGAAGAATTGTAATAAAATTTTATTCAAAATGTTAAATAGTTTTACCAGATATGAGTTAAGCCTTTCGGGACTCAGAGATATAAATTCTACCTAAGTAGAACCTTAGGGAACTCCCAATCTTAAAAGTGATTATTTATGTAAATTGTTTGTTAGAATTTCTTCTTATTAGTTTCAAGATTGTGTCTCTTTGTTTGTTTAGCATCCCTATTGATTCTTATTAAACTTTATTTGAATAATAGATTATAGTCAATGATTATGTAAAATTTCATTAAATTCAATATTTTCAATAAATAATTTTCACAAAAATAATTTCACCCTTTCTCGCTTCAGGAATATAAATTCGGAGCAGCTGGTTCGAAGCTTGGGCGTTTTACAGGATTGAGAGAGATAATTTCGGTGAGTTTTTTGTTACAATTTCTTCTTATTAGTGGAGGATTGTGTCACTTTGTTTATCTATCAATCCTATTGATTCTTATTTAAGCTTTATTTGAATAATCATAGCCAAAGATTATGTAAAATTACATTACATTGAATATTTTAAATACATTTCCAAAAATAAGTTCACGATTTCTGGTTTCAGGAATATAATAATAAATTATATATATAATATAATAATATTCGGAGCAGCTGGTTCGAAGCTTGGACGTCTTACAGGCTTGACAGAGATAATTTCGGTGAGTCTTTTGTTACCATTTCTTCTTATTAGTACGAGATTGTGTCGCTTTATTTATTTACCACCACCTATTGATTCTTATTTAAACTTTATTTGAATAATTATTGCCAATGATTATGTAAAATTACATTACATTGAATATTTTGAATAGATTACCGAAAAATAATTTCATCATTTCTGGTTTCAGGGATATAAATTCGGAGTAGCTTGGTCGAAGATTGGACGTCTTACAGGCTTGACAGAGATAATTTCAGTGAGTTTTTTGTTACAATTTCTTTTTATTAGTGGAAGATTGTGTCACTTTGTTTATTTACGACATCTATTGACTTTTATTTAAACTTTATTTGAAAAATTATAGTTAGAGATTATGTAAAATTACATTACATTGAATATTTAAAATAGATTTCCCAAAAATAATTTCAGGATTTCTTGTTTCAGGGATATAAATTCGGAGCAGCTTGGTGGAAGCTTGAACGTCTTACAAGTTTTTTTTGTTTTGTTTTTTTCTTCTGATTATACAATGAATGTGTCTGTTGGTGTGTTTGACACCTAAAGTTAATCTTGATTAGCTTCTAGTATTAAAAATATATATACTTTGAATAATTAGTATTAATTTTTTTTAATTTTTTTATACTTTCCCGCGAAAAAATTAATTCTTTCGGACCTCGGGCTATATAATGGAGGGAGCCATGGCTTGAACTCAAATAGAATTCCGAGCTGAAATTCATAATTTGGTGAGTTTTTTTTCTGATTAGACAATGAATGTGTCTGTTGGTGTGTTTGACACCCCAAATGAATATTGATTAGGTCGTAGTATTAAAAATATATATACTTGGAATAATTAGTATTAGTTTTTTTTAATTTTTCTATACTTTCCCGCGCAATAATTAATCCTTTCGGACCTCGGGCTATATAATGGAGTGAGCCATGGCTTATACTCATATAGAATTCCGAGCTGAAATTCATAATTTGATGATTTTTTTCTGATTAGACAATGAATGTGTCTGTTGGTGTGTTTGACACCCCAATTGAATATTGATTAATCGTAGTATTAAAAATATATATACTTGGAATAATTACTATTACTTTTTTCAACTTTTTCAATAGTTTCCCGCGAAATAATTAATCCTTTCTGACCTAGGGGTATATAATGGAGTAAGCCATGGCTTGAACTCAAATAGAACTCCGATCTGAAATTAATCATTTCGTGGTTTTTTTATAATTTTTTCTTTTGATTAGTGATTGAATGTGTCTGTTGGTGTTTGACACCACAAGTGAATCTTGATTAGGTTCTAGTATTAAAAATATATATACTTGGAATAATTGCTATTACTTTTTTCAACTTTTTCAATAATTTCCCGCCAAATAATTAATCCTTTCTGACCTCGGGCTATATAATCGAGTGACCCATGGCTTGAACTCAAATAGAATTCCGAGTTGAAATTTATAATTTGGTGGGGTTTTTTTTTCTGATTAGACAATGAATGTGTCTATTGGTGTGTTTGAAACCCCAATTGAATATTGATTAGGTCGTAGTATTAAAAATATATATAGTTGGAATAATTAGTATTACTTTTTTTTTAATTTTTCTATACATTCCCGGGCAATAATTAATCCTTTCGGACCTTGGGCTATATAATAGAATGAGCCATGGCTTGAACTCAAATAGAATCCCGAGTTGAAATTAATCATTTCGTGGTTTTTTATAATTTTTTCTTTTGATTAGTCAATGAATGTGTCTGTTGGTGTTTGACAACACAAGTGAATCTTGATTAGGTTCTAGTATTAAAAATATATATACTTGGAATAATTGCTATTACTTTTTTCAACTTTTTCAATAATTTCCCGCCAAATAATTAATCCTTTCAGACCTCGGGCTATATAATGGAGTGAGCCATCGCTTGAACTCATATAGAATTCCGACCTGAAATTAATAATTTGGTGAGTTTTTTTCTGATTAGACAATGAATGTGTCTGTTGGTGTGTTTGACACCCCAATAGAATATTGATTAGGTCGTAGTATTAAAAATATATCCTTGGAATAATTAGTATTACTTTTTTAAATTTTTCTATAATTTCCCGCGCAATAATTTATCATTTCGGACGTCTGGCTATATAATGGAGTGTGCCATGGCTTGAACTCAAATAGAATTCCGAGTTGAAATTAATCAATTCTTGGTTTTTTATAATTTTTTCTTTTGATTAGTCAATGAATGTGTCTGTTGGTGTTTGACAACACAAGTGAATCTTGATTAGGTTCTAGTATTAAAAAAATGGTTGCCTGTAAAGTCGGTATACGGGCGAAAGTTTTACGTGACAACGACTTTGAGTGGTAAAATAATTTTAATGTGAATATTCATTCGTATAGTAGGAAGAAGGATGAAATAATAGTAACAATTTAAAACATTTATTTATACAAAGAATTATATTTAAAACATTAATTTATACAAAGAATCTCGCACTGAATTTCATATTAACAAAATTTTATTTTTACCTTTACACACAGAAAACCGTCATTATCGGTGTTATTGTTTATGTTATCTTATCAAGTTACAAAAGACGCCGACTAAACCTTTGAGGTCCCGAAACTGCTGAGGTCGTAAACAGCCGTTTCGCTTTTGTTATTGTTAATTGCCTTGAACACGAGCTTGGTTTGCTTGAAAATGATGGTCTCGAACTAAACATCTACGAATCGTACCTATTATCAGAAGTACTGGCAAAGCAAAAACGTCAGGAAAAGTTAACTGACTATATGTATTAATTTTATCAAAAACATATTAAAGATTATAGTTAATTTGGTTGTTTTTCTTTCTTCACTCCATATAACAATAACTCTCTATAACGATAAAAAAAGATCGGTCCCTTGAGTTACGTTATAAAGAGTTTACACTGTACTTATGAATATGAATAGTCAATTTAAAATGAACAAAATTTGTTTGTGTTAAATACCTGATTTGGTTCATGTTATGAATTAATAATAATTTGGAAAATTAACAAAATTTGTTTTTGTTGAATTAACTTTTTGTTTCAAGAATTTTTAAAAAATAAAAGTAGTTTTAAAAAGTTACTAATATAAATAATTAATTTGAAATTTCACAAAATTTGTGTATGTTAAATTCATTTTTTATTTCAAATTTTTGCATAAATTGAACTTTGTTGAAACAGTTATTAATATAAATAACAAATTCAAGAATTCACAAAATTGGTTTATGTTAAATCAATCAGTTGTTATAAGTTATTAATAAATTTAACTTGTTTTACATTGTTATAAATATAAAAACTAAACTTAAAAGTTAGAACATTTATTTAAATCACATTAATTGTTAATATCAATCGATTTTAATTCAAAGTGTATTTTCTAAAAGGAGAAAACAAATTCACATTTGATCTTTGAATTTGTAAATCGCGCGCTTACTACCTTGCGCAGTGATTGTGATTACTACAACATAACCTATTCACTTATGTCTTAGTCATTTATTTCATCATGTTATATTATCAGTCTGAAATTATTTACCTTTGCTGTTTGAATTGTTGCGATGGACGAAACTACCTTCACATTATCACTACACAATTGTTTTACAATTAACTGGCAACGTGTAAACTTGTATGCAGGCGCCTAAGCGAAATAGAAGCGCAAGACATGAACCGGTGTGTATGCCTATCTCTCTCACTCTCTCTCTCTCGCTCTGTCTCTCTCGCTCTTAGGCGGGCTAACTGTGCTCGAGTGGAAGGGACGCGTGCCTTTCACTTTTTATGTCTGTCTCTCTCGCTCTTAGGCGGGCTAACCATGCCCGAGTGGAAGGGACTCGTGCCTCTCACTCGCTCTCATTGTGAGCGCATAACGTGAGCGGAGCGTAACGCAGTTTCTTGAAGTGTCACCCGGCAAACCAATTTATAATACGTTGTCACGTCAAAACATATATACTTGGAATAATTACTATTATTTGTTTCAACTTTTTCAATAATTTCCCGCCAAATAATTAATCCCTTCTGACCTCGGGGTATATAAACGAGTGACCCATGGCTTGAACTCAAATAGAATTCCGAGCTGAAATTTATAATTTGGTGGGTTTTTTTCCTGATTAGACAATGAATGTGTCTGTTGGTGTGTTTGACACCCCAATTGAATATTGATTAGGTCGTAGTATTAAAAATATATATACTTAGAATAATTAGTATTACTTTTTTTAATTTTTCTATACTTTCCCGCGCAATAATTAATCATTTAGGACCTCGGGCTATATAATGGAGTAAGCCATGGCTTGAACTCATATAGAATTCGGAGCTGAAATTCATAATTTGGTGAGTTTTTTTTCTGATTAGAAAATGAATGTGTCTGTTGGTGTGTTTGACACCCCAATTGAATATTGATTAGGTCGTAGTATTAAAAATATATCCTTGTAATAATTAGTATTACTTTTTTAAAATATTTCTATACTTTCCCGCGCAATAATTAATCCTTTAGGACCTCGGGGTATATAATGGAGTGACCCATGGCTTGAACTCAAATAGAATTCCGAGTTGAAATTAATCATTTATGGTTTTTTATAATTTTTTCTTTTGATTAGTCAATGAATGTGTCTGTTGGTGTTTGACACCACAAGTGAACCTTGATTAGGTTCTAGTATTAAAAATATATATACTTAGAATAGTTACTATTACTTTTTTCAACTTTTTCAATACTCTCCCGCGAAATAATTAATCCTTTCTGACCTCGGGGTATATAATCGAGTGACCCATGTTTTGAACTCAAATAGAATTCCGAGTTGAAATTTATAATTTGGTGAGTTTTTTTTTCTGATTAGACAAAGAATATGTCTGTTGGTGTGTTTGACACCCCAATTGAATATTGATTAGGTCGTAGTATTAAAAATATATCCTTATAATAATTAGTATTAAAAATATATATACTTGGAATAATTACTATTACTTTTTTTCAACTTTTTCAATAGTTTCCCGCGAAATAATTAATCCTTTCTGACCTCGGGCTATATAATAGAGTGACCCATGGCTTGAACTCAAATAGAATTCCGAATTGAAATTTATAATTTGGTTGGTTTTTTTTTTGATTAGACAATGAATGTTTCTGTTGGTGTGTTTGACACCCCAATTGAATATTGATTAGGTCGTAGTATTAAAAATATTTATACTTGGAATAATTAGTATTACATTTTTTTAAATTTTTCTATACTTTCCCGCGCAATAATAAATCCTTTCCGACCTCGGGCTATATGATGGAGTAAGCCATGGCTTGAACTCATATAGAATTCCGAGCTGAAATTCATAATTTGGTGAGTTTTTTTTCTGATTACACAATGAACGTGTCTGTTGGTGTGTCTGACACCCCAATTGAATATTGATTAGGTCGTAGTATTAAAAATATATATACTTCGAATAATTAGTATTACTTTTTTTAAATTTTTTTATACCTTCCCGCGCATTAATTAATCCTTTCGGACCTCGGGCTATATAATGGAATGAGCCATGGCTTGAACTCAAATAGAATCCCGAGTTGAAATTAATCATTTCGTAGTTTTTTATAATTTTTTTTTTTGATTAATCAATGAATTTGTCTGTTGGTATTTGACACCACAAGTGAATCATGATTAGCTTCTAGTATTAAAAATATATATACTTGTAATAATTACTATTACTTTTTTAAACTTTTTCAATACTTTCCCGCGAAATAATTAATCCTTTCTGACCTCGGGGTATATAATCGAGTGACTCATGGCTTGAACTCAAATAGAATTCCGAGATGAAATTAATAATTTGTTGGTTTTTTTTCTGATTAGACAATGAATATGTCTGTTGGTCTGTTTGACACCCCATTTGAATATTGATTAGGTCGTAGTATTAAAAATATATATACTTGGAATAATTAGTATTACTTTTTTTTAATTTTTCTATACTTTCCCGCGCAATAATAAATCCTTTCGGACCTCGGGAGTAAGCCATGGCTTAAACTCATATAGAATTCCGAGCTGAATTTCATAATTTGGTGAGTTTTTTTTCTGAACTTGTCTGTTGGAGTGTTTGACACCCCCAATTGAATATTGATTAGGTCGTAGTATTAAAAATATATCCTTGGAATAATTACTATTACTTTTTTAAATTTTTCTATACTTTCCCGCGCAATAATTAATCCTTACTGACCTCGGGGTATATAATCGAGTGAGCCTTGACTTGAACTCAAATAGAATTCCGAGTTGAAATTTAAAATTTGGTGCGTTTTTTTTAAATTGTTCTTTTGATTATTCAATGAATGTGTCTGTTGGTGTTTGACACCACAAATCATTCTTGATTAGGTTCTAATATTAAAAATATATATACCTGGAATAATTACTATTACTTTTTTCAATACTTTCCCGCCTAATAATTAATCCTTTCTGACCTCGGGCTATATAATGGAGTGAGCCATGGCTTGAACTCAAATAGAACTCCGATCTGAAATTAATCATTTCGTGGTTTTTTATAATTTTTTCTTTTGATTAGTCAATGAATGTGTCTGTTGGTGTTTGACACCACACGTGAATCTTGATTAGGTTCTAGTATTAAAAATATATATACTTGGAATAATTTCTATTAAATTTTTAAACTTTTTCTATACTTTCCCGCGCTATAATTAATCCTTTCGGACCTCGGGCTATATAATGGAGTTCACCATGGCTTGAACTCAAATAGAATTCCGAGTTGAAATTAATCATTTCGTGGTTTTTTATAATTTTTTCTTTTGATTAGTCATTGAATGTGTCTGTTCGTGTGTTTGACACCACAAGTGAACCTTTATTAGGTTCTAGTATTAAAAATATTTATACTTGGAATAATTAGTATTACTTTTTTTAAATTTTTCTATACTTTCCCGCGTAATAATTAATCCTTTCTGACCTCGGGTTATATAATCGAGTGAGCCTTGGCTTGAACTCAAATAGAATTCCGAGTTGAAATTTATAATTTGGTGGGTTTTTTTTTAATTGTTCTTTTGATTAGTCAATGAATCTGTCCTTTTGTTTCTATGACATCCCAAGTAAATATTGATTAGGATCTAGTATTAAAAATATATATACTTGGAATAATTACTATTACTTTTTTTCATATTTTTCAATACTTTCCCGCAAAATAATTAATCCTTTCGGACCTCGGGCGATATAATCGAGTGAGCCATGGCTTGAACTCAAATAGAGCTGAAATTCATATTTTGCTGAGTTTTTTTTTATTTTATTTTTCTTTTGATTATACAATAACTCTGTCTGTTGGTTTGTATGACACCCCAAGTGAATCTTGATTAGATTCTCGTATTAAAAATATATCCTTCGAATAAATACTATTACTCTTTTCAAATTTTTCAATAGTTTCCAGCGAAAAAAATAATCCTTTCAGACCTCGGTGTATATAATCGACTGAGCCATGGCTTGAACGCAAATAGAATTCTGAGTTGAAATTTTTAATTTGGTGGTTTTTTTTTTTAATTTTTCTTTTGATTAGTCAATGAATCTGTCTGTTGCTTTGTATGACACCCCAAGTGAATATTGATTAGGTTGTAGTACTAAAAATATATATACCTCGAATAATTACTATTACTTTTTTCAAATTTTCAATACTTTCCTGCGAAATAATTAATTTTAGGACCTCGGGGTATATAATCGAGTGAGCCATGGCTTGAACTCAAATACAATTCAGAGCTGAAATTCATAATTTGGTCGGTTTTTTTTCTTCTGATTATTCAATGAATGTGTCTGTTGGTTTGTATGACATCCCAAGTGAATCTACTACAGTCCTAATTCAGGGGCTGGCCTCCCTGCCCACATGAGCTCATGATTCTTTTATCAAGATGTCCTTTCCCTAATCCTAACCAAATTTATTCCTTATTATCTCATATACTTATTCCTTCAAAACCGAAAGATATCATTTTCAGTGATTTTATATTTATTTTTAAATGATTATTCAAATAAAAATTAAAGATAATCTGATTGAAAGAAATTAGGGATAGGATAAAAAAAATGGGGTAGATTTATTATATTTAAATAAATATAATTTATTATATTTAAATAAATATAATAAATATTCAAATAAAAACAGCAAAAAATAATATTATTTGTTTTTTATTAAAATCTAAATCTAGTATGTTTAATTTAAAGTACATAATTTTTTTTACATAATAAATATATTTCTCTTGTTTCATTTAATCAATGTCGACTCACTTGTTGTCCATCTGAAAAAAAAAATTTAAATTAATATATTTTATAAATTATAATATTTCATTAAATCCCAGGTATTTTTCTTTTACAGATCAATATCCGGGCTCAATCTACTTGCTTGGTGTTCATCTTCCAGAAAATGAATTATTCTAAATATATATATATATATATATATATATAATTATATTAATATATGATTTAATTTGTATAATAGTATGTAATAATATATATTAATACATATATGATTTAATTTGTATAATAGTATTAAATAATATATATGATTTAATTTGTATAATAAGTAGTATGTAGAGAAAAAATGATGTCAAATAAATTTTATTTTCAAAAAGAAACCCCCCCCTTTCATTTCAAATAATCATTCCTTATATATCCATTGACTGCCCGTCCATTCCGCTTACCTCCGCGACTCCACCGGGCGAAAGCCAGCGGAGCTGCTCGAGCGCCGCAGGAGGGGTGACCCCTCCACCTGGGACACCTCACCTGGGGGACTCGGAGCGCTCCGTCGGTTTTCGGCGGCCTTCGGGGGCTGACCACTTGGAGGGGAGACTCGGCTATATAAGTAATTTTTTGGCTGGGGATGGTTGGTTGGGGTTTGGGATGGATATATTGCACTTCTACTGTTTAAATTGCTATATTAAGATTGTTAATTTCTTTAAATTAAATTCTTTAGTATATTATATATATATTAGTATATTATATATATAATATATACTATCTTAGTATTTTATATATATATATATATATATTAGTATATTATATATATAATATATACTATCTTAGTATTTTATATATATATATATATATATATATATATATATTATCATAGTATTTTATATATATATATTATCCTAGTTTATATATATATATATATGCAATATATATATATATATAATATATTGTTTTAAATTTTTAGTAACATTAATACACTCATATTTGATTTATTTATTTTTAATTACAGAGTATATAGTATAATCGAAATAGAACTAATAATATTCTATAATTAAAAATAAATCAAAACCATAAATATTTCAATGTTACTAAATATCTAAAGTCTTCAAAAGATAATAGAGTCAATTAATAATTATACTCTATCATTACTGGAAGACATCTGTGAAATCAGAAGCCGAAGCTTCATTAGATAATTTTCTAATTTTACCTTGAGTGGTCGACAATAATTCTTAAACAATCTCGCAGATTATATGACTTATCTTTGAAGCCTGATTTGTTGCAGATATTATTTGCTAGAAAAAATATAGATAGACTATCAAACTTTGCATTTAATAATTATACAATTTTTACATATATTTAATCTTATAATTGCCTAATATCTAAAAATAATTGAATAAATAATAATAAATGAATTCAGAAATGTTTGTATTTATCTTTAAATAATATTCATTCTTTCATATTTCAATAAAAGTGATTGTTTATTATTTCAAAAATGATGGTAATGTTCATTTATTAAGATTTTAATAATTTATTGTATTGACTAAAATAATGTTATGATTTTACAGAGTTTAATGTCTAAAATTGTAATCTATTGATTTTGAGCTTTATATAATATTATTCTAATTATGATTAAAATAAAAAATATATTTATTTGGATGTGAAATTATTGTACACATTTTTACACGCTTTATATTAGTTTCACCTGTATGTATGTATCTATGAATGTATCAATGTGACTTTTTTCTGTTAATTTATATTATATTTTCAAATGAAAATAAAAATTGAGAAATACTATATATATATATATATATATATTATCTTTTTATTTATTTAAATAAATTTCCTTACACAAACTCCTAACTAGTCCTAAACTAAGTTCTTTCTAAATCATATATGAGCCGTTTTCTTTGAAAGTGGTCTAAGTCCAATTTAAAAAAATCAGTTAAAGAGTTTTAGTTAGATATAGATGTCTTTTTTTCATATTTATAATATCCCGGTAAATGGAGTATAATATCCTCATGAATTTGTCAAAATAAAAATATCGAAATATATAATTTTATATGTATTTATAAAAATATCTTGAAATAACAAAAAATGTACTTACTACTTTCAAAGAAAACGGCTCATATGCGAGACTACTTTCAAATAGTAATCCTTTCTTTGGATTAGATTGTTTTTTTTCTCTTGGGAAAACTAAATAAGATTGAGATTTTAATGTAAAGCTAATTAATCAAAGGCAATTCTTAAGTTAGTAAAATGAAATTAATCACTTGGGTTGATAAATTAACAAACAGATACATTCTTCCACTAATAAGAATAAAATTTTAGGAAAAATCACCGATGTGATCAGGTGACTTCGGATCGACCAAGGGACTAGGAATTTATATACTTGAGATCCGAAAAGGTTAACTTTTTCTTAGAAAAACTATATAAAATTTAGACTTTTATGTAATTCTGTTTATTCAGAGTAAATTATTAAGTTACTATAATGAATTGAGGAAGGGAGGGGGGGGGGGGGGGCAAAGAAACAGATACATTATTCTACTAGAAAGAAAAAATATTTTCAAAAAATTCACTGATTAATTGATTTTCATGTTTCCGCCTGACTTGGGATCGACTCATGAGTTCTCAATTTATACCCTTGAGTCGAGAAAGGATGAATTTATTCTTGGCAAAACTAAATAAAATTATGATTTTAATGTTAAGTTAATTAATCAGAACATATTCTTAAGTTGATGAAATTAAAAATCACTTGGGTTGACAAATGAACAAAATGATACATTCTTCCAATACTAACAAGAAATTTAATCAATAAACTCATTAAATTTATCAATTTTGGGCCTTTTAGACTACTGGGATTTGAACAAATTTTTCAGGATCTACACCCTTGACCTATATTATTCTTGGGAAAAATATATAAAATTTTGAATTTACCTACAGTAATTCTAAGGTCTTAATTGAAAAGTTTTTGTTTTGCCGAGTGTAGCAGAGTTGTTGATTCGCAAAGAGAAACAAAGAGGTTGTCCTCTGCTTGATATATTTTCTACTAAAAAAAAAAACTTTCAAATAATTCACCTATTAAATGATTTTCATGTTTCCGCCCTGACTTGGGATCAAGCCAGGAGCACTGAATTTATACCCTTGAGTCGCGAAAGGCTTAATCTATTTTTGGGAAAACTAGATAAAATTTTCATTTTAATCTCAGTTGTAAGTCTCATTATTCAGATGCAATTCGTTAGTTTAATGCAATTAAAAATCAATTAGGTTGCAAATCAACAAACAGATACATTCTTCAATTAATAAGAAATAATTTAATCAAAAACTCAACAAACTTGTAAATTTGGGGGCCTTTAGATTACTGAGATTCGAAACGATTTCTCAGGATTTATACACTTGACCTACATTTTTCTAGGGAAAACTATATTTTTTCCCTTACCATAATAAGGAGTGAGAATAATTTATAATAAAATAAAAATAATGGACATTCGATGGTGAGGCTTTCGGGCCTCGAGGTCGAAGTATTTTTATAATTGTAAAACATGTTGTATTTTTTTTTATTTTGGATAATAAAGATCATTATTTAATTTTTAATTAGGGAAAACTATAGAGAATTTTGAATTTACTGTCATTCTAAATATTTAAAGGCATTTATTAATTTATTAAAATGAATTAAAAACTCATATGGGGTGCTAAATCAAGTAATAGATACATTCTAGCAAAATTAATAAAAAACTTTATTTAAAAAATGAACGAAATTATCAATTACGAGCATTTAAATTGAATGGCGATCATCAGTAGCATTCAATTTATACTTTCATGCCAAGAATCATCGTTTCGTTTCATTCTGTTTTTTTTTTTAACAATTTTTTCCTATAATTTGGGAATTTATGATTGAATATATTTTTTTAAAGTTTAGAAAGTTATGACCGCCCCCCCCCTCCCCCGAAATGTAGGTTTAAATAAGAAAAATTATTTTGTAAAGTAGCTGCTAACAGGTCCAGTTTTAAAAAAAGTTCGTTGAGATTTTGGCCCGGCGGGGTTTTGGGCTGTTGGGGTTACCACATTGTAATATTCACAATCAATGTTTCATCAACCACTGCCTGAAACTCAATGCCCAATCTCACTATCTCTCTTCACTTTTATCTCTAATTATCCCTAATTCCCCCCCCCCCCCACCGTAAGCCCCCACCATAGTCCCTTCGCCCTTCCCCCTTATTTACCTCTTCATTGTCACAATCTCTCTCCGCCTTATATACCCTTCGATAGCAAATAGCGCAAGCTATTCTTAGCCTATCTTCAGAGATAATCATTATCGGATTAGCCACGTAAGTCATAATATTTTCACAAATCACCAGAATTCTATTTGAGTTCAAACCATGGCTCACTCCATTATATACTACGAGGTCCGAAACGGTTAATTATTTCGCGCAAAAGTATTGAAAATTTGAAAAAAAGTTATAGTAATTATTCCAAGAATATATTTATAATATTAGAACCTAATTAATATTCACTTGGGGTGTCATACAAACCAACAGACACATTCATTGTGAAATCAAAAGAAAAAGAAAAAACCACCAAATTATGAATTTCAGTTCGGATTTCTATTTGAGTTCAAGCCATAGTTAATTCAATTATAAACTCCGAGGCCCGAAAGGATTAATTATTTCGCGGAAAGTATTTTAAAATTTGAAAAAAATAATAGTAATTATTCAAATTATATATATTTTTAATACTAGAACCTAATCAAGATCCACTTGGGATGTCATAGAAACAAAAAGACAGATTCATTGACTAATCAAAAGAACAAAACCCACCAAATTATAAATTTCAACTCAGAATTCTATTTGAGTTCAAAGCATGGGTCACTCGATTATATAC
This sequence comes from Forficula auricularia, assembly GCA_024734495.1. Classification (NCBI taxonomy): domain Eukaryota; kingdom Metazoa; phylum Arthropoda; class Insecta; order Dermaptera; family Forficulidae; genus Forficula; species Forficula auricularia. The sequence continues at coordinate 163,110 of JALMQS010000863.1, read as the reverse complement.
GCCGAGGTCAGATAAGATTAATAATTTCGCGGGAAAGTATTGAAAAAGTTGAAAAAAAAGTTATAGTAATAATTCGAAGGATATATTTATAATATTAGAACCTAATTAATATTCACTTGGGGTGTCATACAAACCAACAGACACATTCATTGTGAAATCAAAAGAAAAAAAGAAAAAAGTAACAAATTATGAATTTCAGCTCGGAATTCTATTTGAGTTCAAGCCATCGGTCATACAATTATATACACCTAGGTCCGAAAGGATAAATTATTTCGAGGGAATGTATTAAAAAATTTGAAATAAGTAATAGTAATTATTCAAATTATATATATTTTTAATACTAGAATATAATCAAGATTAGCTTGCGGTATCAAACACACCAACAGACACATTCATTGTCTAATACTCTAATCAGAAGAAAAAAAAACCCACCAAATTATATATTTCAGCTAGGAATTTTATTTGAGTTCAAGCCATGGGTCACTCGAGTATATAGTATACTCCGAGGTCCAAAAAGGATTAATTATTTTGCGGGAAAGTATTGAAAAAACCAACAGACACATTCATTGTGAAATCAAAAGAATAAAAGAAAAAACCACCAAATTATGAATTTCAGTTCGGAATTCTATTTGAGTTCAAGCTCATATATAAATATATATATATATATATATAATATATATTTTTAATACTAGAACCTAATCAAGATTAACTCGCGGCGTCAAACTCACCAACAGACACATTCATTGTCTAACCAGAAGAAAAAAACAAAACTAAAAAAAACACGAAATTATAAATTTCAGCTCGAAATTCTATTTGAGTTCAAGCCATGGCTCATTCAATTATATACTCCGAGGCCCGAAAGGATTAATTATTTCGCGGGAAAGTATTGAAAAATATGAAAAAAGAAATAGTAGTTATTCAAATTATATATATTTTTAATACTAGAACCTAATCAAGATTAACTCGCGGCGTCAAACCGATCAACAGAACAATTCATTGTCTAACCAGAAGAAAAAACAAAACAAAAATAACCCACCAAATTAAGAATTTCAGCTCGGAATTCTATTTGAGTTCAAGCCATGGCTCCCTCCATTATATAGCCCGAGGTCTGAAAGGATTAATTTTTTCGCGGGAAAGTATTGAAAAATTTGAAAAAGAAAATAATAAATATTCCAAGGATATATATTTTTAGTACTACAAACTAATCAATATTCACATGCGGTGTCATACAAAGCAACAGACAGATTCATTGACTAATCAAAAGAAAAATTAAAAAAAAACCGACCAATTTAAAAATTTCAACTCGGAATTCTATTTGAGTTCATGCCATGCCTCATTGGATTATATACCCCGAGGTCTGAAAGGATTAATTTTTTCGCGGGCAACTATTGAAAATTTAAAAAAAAAATAATAGAAATTATTCTAAGAATATATTTTTAATACGAGAAGCTAATCAAGATTCACTTGTGGTGTCATACAAACCAAGAGACAGAGCTACTGACTAATCAGAAGAAAAAAAAAATAAAAAAAACCCCACCAAAATATGAATTCCAGCTCGGAATTCTATTTGAGTTCAAACCATGGGTCACTCGATTATATACGCCGAGGTCAGAAGGGATTAATTATTTCGCGGGAAAGTATTGAAAAAGTTGAAAAAAGTAATAGTTATTATTCCAAGTATATATATTTTTAATACTAGAACCTAATCAAGATTCACGTGTCGTGTCAAACCCCAACAGACACATTCATTGACTAATCAGATAAAAAACTCATCAAATTATGATATTGAATGAATTTGAGATCAAAACCATGGCTCACTTCATTATATACCACGAGGTCCGAAATGAGTAATTATTGCGCGAGAAAGTATTGAAAAATTTTAAAAAAGTAATAGAAATTATCCCAAGTATATATATTTTTGATACTACGACCTAATCAATATTCAATCGGGGTGTCAAACTCACCAACAGACACATTCATTGTCTAATCAGAAAAAAAAACTAACCAAATTATGAATTTCAACTCGGAATTTTATTTGAGTTTTACTCCGAGGCCCAAAAGGAGTAATTATTTCGCGGGAAAATATTGAAAAATTTGAAAAAAGTAATAGTAATTATTCAAAAACTAGGAACTAATCAAGATTATCTTGCGCCGTCAAACATACCAACATTCATTGTCTAACCAGAAGAAAAAAACAAAACAATAAAAAACACCAAATTATAAATTTCACCCAGGAATTCTATTTGAGTTCAAGCCATGGGTCACTTGATTATATACCCCGAGGTCCAAAAGGATTATTTATTTTGAGGGAACGTTGCAAATAGTAATAGCAATTATTCCAAGTATATATATTTGTAATACTAGAACCTAATCAAGATTCATTTGTGGTGTCAAACAACAACAGACACATTCATTGACTAATCAAAAAAAAAAATTATAAAAAAACATCAATGAATTAATTTCAACTCGGAATTCTATTTGAGTTCATGCAAGTCGATTATATACCCCGAGGTCTGAAAGAATTAATTATTTCGCAGGAAAGTATTGAAAAATTTTAAATAAAGTAATAGTAATTATTCCAAGGATATATTTATAATATTAGAACACTATTAATATTCACTTGAGGTGTCATACAAACGAACAGACACATTCATTGTGTAATCAGAAGGAAAAAAAACCCCACCAAATTATAAATTTCAGCTCGGAATTCTATTTGAGTTCAAGACATGGGTCACTTGATTATATACCCCGAGGTCCGAAAGGATTAATTATTTCGCGGGAAATTTTATAAAAGTAATAGTAAAACCCACCAAATTATAAATTTCAACTCGGAATTCTATTTGAGTTCAAACCATGGGTCACTCGATTATATACCCCGAGGTCAGAAGGGATTAATTATTTCGCGGGAAAGTATTGAAAAAGTTGAAAAAAGTAATAGTAATTATTCCAAGTATATATATTTTTAATACTACGACCTAATCAATATTCAATTTGAGTGTCAAACACACCAACAGACACATTCAATGTCTAATCTGAAAAAAACCCACCATATTATAAATTTCAACTCGGAATTCTATTTGAGTTCAAGCCATTGCTCACTCGATTATATACCCCGAGGTCAGAAAGGATTAATTATTTCGCGGAAAAGAATTGATCAAGATTAGCTTGCGGTGTCATACACACCGACACATTCATTGCCTAATTAGAAGAAAAAAAACCAAAAAAACTCACCAATTATACATTTCATCTCGGAATTCTATTTGAGTTCAAGCCATGGGTCACTTGATTATATAGCCCGAGGTCCGAAATGATTAATTATTGCGCGGGAAAGTATAGAAAAGTTTAAAAAAGTAATACTAATTATTCAAAGTATATATATTTTTAATATTACGACCTAATCAATATTCAATTGGGGTGTCAAACACACCAACAGACACATTCATTTTCTAATAAAAAAAAACTCACCAAATTAAGAATTTTAGCTCGGAATTCTATTTGAGCTCAAGCCATGGCTCCCTCCATTATATAACCAGAGGTCTGAAAGGATAAATTTTTTCGCGGGAAAGTATTGAAAAATTTGAAAAAAAAAATAATAATTATTCCAAGGATATATATTTTTAGTACTATAACTTAATCAATATTCACTTGTGGTGTCATACAAAGCAACATACAGATTCATTGACTAATCAAAAGAATAATTAAAAAAAACAAATTAAAAATTTCAACTCGGAATTCCTTTTGAGTTCATGCCATGCCTCATTGGATTATATACCCCGAGGTCTGAAAAGATTAATTTTTTCGCGGGCAACTATTGAAAATTTAAAAAAAAATAATAGAAATTATTCTAAGAATTCATTTTTAATACGAGAAGATAATCAAGATTCACTTCTGGTGTCATACAAACCAAGAGACAGAGCTACTGTCTAATCAGAAGAAAAATAAAATAAAAAAAACCCACCAAAATATGAATTTCAGCTCGGAATTCTATTTGAGTTCAAGCCATGGCTCACTCGATTATATACCCCGAGGTCAGAAAGGATTAATTATTTCGCGGAAAAGAATTGAAAAAGTTGAAAAAAGTAATAGTAATTATTCCAAGCATATATATTTTTAATACTAGAACCTAATCAAGATTAGCTTGCGGTGTCATACACACCGACACATTCATTGTCTAATTAGAAGAAAAAAAAACAAAAAAACCCACCAAATTATAAATTTCATCTCGGAATTCTATTTGAGTTCAAGCCATGGGTCACTTGATTATATAGCCCTAGGTCCGAAAGGATTAATTATTGCGCGGGAAAGTATAGAAAAGTTTTAAAAAAAAAGTAATACTAATTATTCCAAGTATATATATTTTTAAAATTATTGGATAAAAATACTTGGTAGGTTTCACATTAAGATATAAAAAAATAAAACGAATTTATTTTTAGAGAAACACTTGGGCAAGAACAAATCTTGAAAAAGCCGAAATATTCTCAAACCATCTGAAACAAACATTTAATCCTTTCCCCCAAACATGCTCAAATTCGGAAAACTTCGAAATAGAAAACTTCCTAGATTCCCATTACAATTATCCCCACCAATACCTTTTTTCTCCTCAAAGGATATAGAAATACAACTAAAAAATCAATCTAACAAAAGAAAATCTCCCGGTTATGATTAATCACGGTTGAATTATTAAAAAAACTTCCTAAAAAAGGAATAATACTACTCACTGAAATATTTAATGCATGAAACAATACCTTACCATCAATATGGATTTCGTGCTCAACATTCCACCTCTGAGCAAATACATAGAATAACAAATAACATTGAAAAGGCCCTAGAGGAAAAAAATGTATGTATGGGTGTATTTCTCGACGTCAAACAGGCGTTTGATAAAGTTTGGCATGAGGGACTCCTTTATAAAATAAAAAAAATATTTCCTGACCAACTCTATGGGATACTAAAATCTTACCTGGAAAATAGATGGTTTCAAGTAAGAACTGAAAACGAATTCTCACAATATCATCCAATCTAATCTGGGGTACCTCAAGGGAGTATTCTTGGACCGTTTCTTTATTCTATATTTACTGCAGATATATCTAATCATGATGATCTGTTTATTGCAACTTACGCAAACGATATTGCTTTAATGGTCTCAAATTCTGATCCTGGAACAGCATCAAATAAATTTCAAGAATATCTCGACAACACCCAAAATTGGTTTCATAAATAGAGAATACAAGTTAATGAAGCAAAATCGACTCATATTTCGTCCACAAATAGAAAAATCATAAGCCGTCCAGTGTACTTAAATTCTAAACAAATTCCATACAGTAATTCAGTCAAATATCTTGGAATGCATCTGGATCAAAGACTTACATGGAAAAACCACTTAGAAAAAAAGAAACGAAATAAATATTAAATACAAAAGGATGTACTGGTTACTAGGCAAAAACTCACAGCTTGCCTTAAAAACTAAAGTACTATTATATAAATCAATTCTCAAACCAATATGGTCATATTCGTGTCAAACCTGGGGAACTGCTAGTGAGTCCAACATCAGTAAAATCCAAAGAATACAATCAAAAATATTAAGAGGTATTGCGAATGCACCTTGGTACTTCACAAACGAAAGTCTGCATAGTGAACTTATTGTCCCTTCTGTTAGAAAGGTAATCCTGGACTCGTACAACAAACATATTAAAAAACTCGAAAACCATTCAAATATATCAGCCATCAATCTCCTGGATATTAGTCAAGTAACTAGGAGACTTAAGAAAAATCATATTCTAGACACCGAGGAGCGCGCCATTCTGCACAACTGGACTAATAAATTCAATTAAGGGTGACTTCGATGGAAGACTTCCCTTTCATGTGTATAAATCACAAAGTATTGTGTATGTGTGTTTGTTAATCAATTTTATCAAATTTACTTAAAACCTGTTCAAATGGTTGATTGTAAATAAATTAAATAAAAAAAAAAAAAAATTTATAGAATCTTTAATCTCGATATATATATTTCGGGTGACTAACCCATCTTCAGGAGATACAGAAAGTATCCTGACCTGAATAAGTCGAAATTTGAATACAAATCAATTGTAAAATTTATTTTTTATTTTTTAAGATAACAAAAGGGTAAATATTTAAAATTAGTGGAGGGAGAAAAGGTAGGAAGGCTACTTTGGATTAATTTTGAATGGCCTTTTGAGAAAAGAGGATTTCGAATTTGAATACAACTCAATGGTCAGGTACTCTTAGACAATTGAGCTCTTTCCAAAATTACTTAAACTCTCTTCACTCTAATATAGAATTCACTTCCGAAATTGGAAATAAAACCCTTTCTTTCTTGGACCTCCAAATAACTATTTCGAAAAACAAACTTAATTACAAAATTTTTAGAAAATATACTTTCACAGACACAGTGATTCCATTTTCGTCTAACCACCCTACTAACACTAAATTTGCCGCTTTTTATTCGATGATCTACAGACTTATTTCGATACCAATGGACACTTCAGATTTTAACAATGAACTAAATATAATTTATAATATAGCTGTGAATAATGGTTACAACAAACTGATAATTAATAAAATTTACAAAAAAATTAATGAAAAAATAAGTATCTCTCACACACACTCACTAAATTCCGGAACTGTTAAAATATTTAAACGACTCCCCTTCATTTCGAAACATGTTACAAACCATATAGCTTCAACTCTTAGAACGTCTGGTATAAGTCCTGATTTATATAATAAAAACACTTTAGGTTCACAGCTAATTAATAATAAATTAGAGAAAATTGATAAATTAGATAAATCAGGAGTATATAAATTGACTTGTGATAATTGCGACGCAATCTACATAGGACAAACTGGACGCTCTTTTAGAACTCGCAACTCGTGCACTTTATCAATTTGAATTCCTAATTTTTGATTGAACACACATGGCCTGTTCCCTTATATAGCCGAGGTCCGAAAGGGTTAAATATTTTAGGGGAAAAGTAATAAAAATTTTGAAGAAATTGTAATTATAATTATTCCAAGGAGATATTTTAATAATGGTAGTCTAATTAAGGTTCTATTGGGGTGACAAAAAAAACTATAGACACATTCATTCAGTAATCAGGTAAAAATTTATCAAAAAATATGAGAACTATATCAATTTCAAGTCCTAATATTTGATTGAACACCCATGGCTCATTCCCTTATATAGCCGAGGTCCGAAAGGATTAAATATTTCAGGTGAAAACTATTAGAAATTTTGAAGAAATTGAAGTTATAATTATTCCAGGGAGACATTCTAATAATGCTAGTCAAAGTGAGGTTCTATTGGGGTACCCAACAAACCTATAGACACATTCATTCATTAATTAGGTGAAAATTTATCAAAAAATATGAGCACTTTATCAATTTCAAGTCCGAATTTTTGATTGAACACCCAGTGCTGAGTCCGTTATATAGCTGATGTCCGAAAGGGTTAAATATTTCAGGGGAAATGTATTTAAAATTTAAAAGAATTTGTAATTATAATTATTTCAGGGAGATAAATTAATAATTGTATTATAATTAATGTTGTATTGGGGTGACAAACAAACCTATAGACAGATTCAATAATTAATCAGGTAAAAATTTATTAAAAATTAAGTGCACTTTACCAATTAAAATTCGTAATTTTTGATTAAACACCCATGGCCTGTTCCCTTATATAGCCGAGGTCCGAAAGGGTTAAATATTTTAGGGGAAAAGTATTAAAAATTTTAAACAAATTGTCTTTATAATTATTCCAGGGAGATATTTTAATAATAGTAGTCTAATTCAGGTTCTATTGGGTTGACAAACAAAACTATAGACAGTGTAATTCTCTAATTAAGTGTGAATTTATCAAAAATTACGAGCACTTTATCAATTTCAAGTCCGAATTTTTGATTGAACACCCATGTCTCATTCCCTTATATAGCCGAGGTCCGAAAGGGTTAAATATTTCAGGGGAAAAGTATTAAAAATTTTAACGAAATTGAAGTTATAATTATTCCAGGGAGACATTCTAATAATGCTAACATTATTAAGGTTCTATTGCGGTGACAAACAAACCTATAAACAAATTCATTCACTAATGAGAAGAAAAATTAACAAATAACATCATTTAAGGGGTAAAGTATCAAAAATTTAGAGAAAAATGTAATTATAATAATTAATGGAAATTTTTTTAATAATTAATTTCTAATCAAGCTTGTATTGGGGTGACAAACAAACGAATAGACACAATCAAATACTAATAATGTGAAATTTTATCAAAAAATACAAGCACTTTATCAATTTCAAGTCCGAATTTTTGATTGAACACCCATGGCTCAGTCCTTATATAGGCGATGTCCGAAAGAGTTACATATTTCAGGGGAACACTTATTAAAAATTTTGAAAAAATTTTAATTATAATTATTCCAGGGAGATATTTCAATAATGGTAGTATAATTAAGGTTCTATTGGAATGACTTACAAAACTATAGACACATTCATTCATAATCAAGTAAAAATTTATCAAAAAATACGAGCACTTTAACAATTTCAAGTCCGAATTTTTGATTCAACACCCATGCCTCATTCCCTTATATAGCTGAGGTCCGAAAGGATTAAATATTTCAGGTGGAAAGTATTAGAAATTTTGAAGAAATTGAAGTTATAATTATTCCAGGGAGACATTCTAATAATGCTAGTCTAATTAAGGTTCTATTGGGGTACCCAACAAACCTATAGACACATTCATTCATTAATTAGGTGAAAATTTATCAAAAAATATGAGCACTTTATCAATTTCAAGTCCGAATTTTTGATTGAACACCCAGTGCTGAGTCCGTTATATAGCTGATGTCCGAAAGGGTTAAATATTTCAGGGGAAATGTATTTAAAATTTAAAAGAATTTGTAATTATAATTATTTCAGGGAGATATATTAATAATTGTATTATAATTAATGTTGTATTGGGGTGACAAACAAACCTATAGACAGATTCAATAATTAATCAGGTGAAAATTTATTAAAAATTAAGTGCACTTTACCAATTAAAATTCGTAATTTTTGATTAAACACCCATGGCCTGTTCCCTTATATAGCCGAGGTCCGAAAGGGTTAAATATTTTAGGGGAAAAGTATTAAAAATTTTAAACAAATTGTCTTTATAATTATTCCAGGGAGAAATTTTAATAATGGTAGTCTAATTCAGGTTCTATTGGGTTGACAAACAAAACTATAGACAGTGTAATTCTCTAATTAAGTGTGAATTTATCAAAAATTACGAGCACTTTATCAATTTCAAGTCCGAATTTTTGATTGAACACCCATGTCTCATTCCCTTATATAGCCGAGGTCCGAAAGGGTTAAATATTTCAGGGGAAAAGTATTAAAAATTTTAACGAAATTGAAGTTATAATTATTCCAGGGAGACATTCTAATAATGCTAACATTATTAAGGTTCTATTGCGGTGACAAACAAACCTATAAACAAATTCATTCACTAATGAGAAGAAAAATTAACAAATAACATCATTTAAGGGGTAAAGTATCAAAAATTTAGAGAAAAATGTAATTATAATCATTATTGGAAATTTTTTTAATAATTAATTTCTAATCAAGCTTGTATTGGGGTGACAAACAAACGAATAGACACAATCAAATACTAATAATGTGAAATTTTATCAAAAAATACAAGCACTTTATCAATTTCAAGTCCGAATTTTTGATTGAACACCCATGGCTCAGTCCTTATATAGGCGATGTCCGAAAGAGTTACATATTTCAGGGGAACACTTATTAAAAATTTTGAAAAATTTTTAATTATAATTATTCCAGGGAGATATTTCAATAATGGTAGTATAATTAAGGTTCTATTGGAATGACTTACAAAACTATAGACACATTCATTCACTAATCAAGTAAAAATTTATCAAAAAATACGAGCACTTTAACAATTTCAAGTCCGAATTTTTGATTCAACACCCATGCCTCATTCCCTTATATAGCTGAGGTCCGAAAGGATTAAATATTTCAGGTGGAAAGTATTAGAAATTTTGAAGAAATTGAAGTTATAATTATTCCAGGGAGACATTCTAATAATGCTAGTCTAATTAAGGTTCTATTGGGGTACCCAACAAACCTATAGACACATTCATTCATTAATTAGGTGAAAATTTATCAAAAAATATGAGCACTTTATCAATTTCAAGTCCGAATTTTTGATTGAACACCCAGTGCTGAGTCCGTTATATAGCTGATGTCCGAAAGGGTTAAATATTTCAGGGGAAATGTATTTAAAATTTAAAAGAATTTGTAATTATAATTATTTCAGGGAGATATATTAATAATTGTATTATAATTAATGTTGTATTGGGGTGACAAACAAACCTATAGACAGATTCAATAATTAATCAGGTGAAAATTTATTAAAAATTAAGTGCACTTTACCAATTAAAATTCCTAATTTTTGATTGAACACCCATGGCCTGTTCCCTTATATAGCCGAGGTCCGAAAGGGTTAAATATTTTAGGGGAAAAGTATTAAAAATTTTAAACAAATTGTCTTTATAATTATTCCAGGGAGAAATTTTAATAATGGTAGTCTAATTCAGGTTCTATTGGGTTGACAAACAAAACTATAGACAGTGTAATTCTCTAATTAAGTGTGAATTTATCAAAAATTACGAGCACTTTATCAATTTCAAGTCCGAATTTTTGATTGAACACCCATGTCTCATTCCCTTATATAGCCGAGGTCCGAAAGGGTTAAATATTTCAGGGGAAAAGTATTAAAAATTTTAACGAAATTGAAGTTATAATTATTCCAGGGAGACATTCTAATAATGCTAACATTATTAAGGTTCTATTGCGGTGACAAACAAACCTATAAACAAATTCATTCACTAATGAGAAGAAAAATTAACAAATAACATCATTTAAGGGGTAAAGTATCAAAAATTTAGAGAAAAATGTAATTATAATCATTAATGGAAATTTTTTTAATAATTAATTTCTAATCAAGCTTGTATTGGGGTGACAAACAAACGAATAGACACAATCAAATACTAATAATGTGAAATTTTATCAAAAAATACAAGCACTTTATCAATTTCAAGTCCGAATTTTTGATTGAACACCCATGGCTAAGTCCTTATATAGGCGATGTCCGAAAGAGTTACATATTTCAGGGGAACACTTATTAAAAATTTTGAAAAAATTTTAATTATAATTATTCCAGGGAGATATTTCAATAATGGTAGTATAATTAAGGTTCTATTGGAATGACTTACAAAACTATAGACACATTCATTCATAATCAAGTAAAAATTTATCAAAAAATACGAGCACTTTAACAATTTCAAGTCCGAATTTTTGATTCAACACACATGCCTCATTCCCTTATATAGCTGAGGTCCGAAAGGATTAAATATTTCAGGTGGAAAGTATTAGAAATTTTGAAGAAATTGAAGTTATAATTATTCCAGGGAGACATTCTAATAATGCTAGTCTAATTAAGGTTCTATTGGGGTACCCAACAAACCTATAGACACATTCATTCATTAATTAGGTGAAAATTTATCAAAAAATATGAACACTTTATCAATTTCAAGTCCGAATTTTTGATTGAACACCCAGTGCTGAGTCCGTTATATAGCTGATGTCCGAAAGGGTTAAATATTTCAGGGGAAATGTATTTAAAATTTAAAAGAATTTGTAATTATAATTATTTCAGGGAGATATATTAATAATTGTATTATAATTAATGTTGTATTGGGGTGACAAACAAACCTATAGACAGATTCAATAATTAATCAGGTGAAAATTTATTAAAAATTAAGTGCACTTTACCAGTTAAAATTCCTAATTTTTGATTAAACGCCCATGGCCTGTTCCCTTATATAGCCGAGGTCCGAAAGGGTTAAATATTTTAGGGGAAACGTATTAAAAATTTTAAAGAAATTGTGTTTATAATTATTCCAGGGAGATATTTTAATAATGGTAGTCTAATTAAGTTTCTATTGGGGTGACAAACAAAACTATAGACACATTCATTCAGTAATCAGGTAAAAATTTATCAAAAAATATGAGCAATATATCAATTTCAAGTCCTAATTTTTGATTGAACACCGATGGCGAATTCCCTTATATAGCCGAGGTCCGAAAGATTTAAATATTTGAGAGAAAAAATATTAAATATTTTAAAGAAATTATAGTTATAATTATTCCATGGAGATATTTTAATAATGGTAGTCTAATTAAGGTTCTATTGGGGTGACAAACAAAACTATAGACACATTCATTCAGTAATAAAAATTTATCAAAAAATACGAGCACTTTATCAATTTCAAGTCCGAATTTTTGATTGAACACCCATTGCTGAGTCCCTTATATAGCTGATGTCGGAATGGGTTAAATATTTCATGGGAAATTTATTTAAAATTTAAAAGAATTTGTAATTATAATTATTCCAGGTAGATATTTTAATAATTGTAGTATAATTAATGTTGTAATGGGGTGACAAACAAACCTATAGACAAATTCATTGACTAATCAGGTGAAAATTTATTAAAAAATAAGTGCACTTTATTAATTTGAATTCCTAATTTTTGATTGAACACCCATTGCCTGTTCCCTTATATAGCCGAGGTCCGAAAGGGTTAAATGTTTTAGGGGAAAAGTATTAAAAATTTTATACAAATAGTGTTTATAATTATTCCAAGGGGATATTTTAATAATGGTAGTCTAATTACAGGTTCTATTGTGATGACAAACAAAACTATAGACACATTCATTCAATAATCAGGTGAAAATTTATCAAAAAATACGAACCCTTTAACAATTTCAAGTCCAAATTTTTGATTGAACACCCATGGCTCATTCCCTTTTATAGCCGAGGCCCGAAATGGTTAAATATTTTCAGGGAAAAGTAATAAAAATTTTGAAGAAATTATAATTATAATTATTCCATGGAGATATTTTAATAATGGTAGTCTAATTCAGGTTCTATTGGGGTGACAAACAAAACTATAGAAACATTCATTCAGTAATCAGGTAAAAATTTATCAAAAAATATGAGCACTATATCAAATTCAAGTCCGAATTTTTGATTGAACACCCAGTGCTGAGTCACTTATATAGCTGATGTCCGAAAGGATTAAATATTTCAGGGGAAATGTATTTAAAATTTAAAAGAATTTGTAATTATAATTATTTCATGGAGATATTTTAATAATAGTATTATAATTAATGTTGTATTGGGGTGACAAACAAACCTATAGACAGATTCAATAATTAATCAGGTGAAAATTTATTAAAAATTAAGTGAACTTTACCAATTAAAATTCCTAATTTTTGATTGAACACCCATGGCCTGTTCCCTTATATAGCCGAGGTCCGAAAGGGTTAAATATTTTAGGGGAAATTTTAAAAGTTTTAAACAAAATGTGTTTATAATTATTCCAGGGAGATATTTTAATAATGGTAGTATAATTAAGGTTCTACTGGGGTGACAAACAAAGCTATAGACACATTAATTCTCTAATTAGGTGTAAATTTATCAAAAATTACGAGCACTTTAACAATTTCAAGTCCGAATTTTTGATTGAACACCCATGGCTCATTCCCTTATATAGCTGAGGTCCGAAAGGATTAAATATTTCAGGTGGAAAGTATTAGAAATTTTGAAGAAATTGAAGTTATAATTATTCCAGGGAGACATTCTAATAATGCTAGTCTAATTAAGGTTCTACTGGGGTGACAAACAAAGCTATAGACACATTAATTCTCTAATTAGGTGTAAATTTATCAAAAATTACGAGCACTTTAACAATTTCAAGTCCGAATTTTTGATTGAACACCCATGGCTCATTCCCTTATATAGCCGAGATCCGAAAGGATTAAATATTTCAGGTGAAAAGTATTAGAAATTTTGAAGAAATTGTAATTATAATTATTCAATGGAGATATTTTAATAATGGTATTCTAATTAAGGTTCTATTGTGGTGACAAACAAAACTATAGACACATTCATTCAGTAATCAGGTAAAAATTTATCAAAAAATATGAGCACTATATCAATTTCAAGTCTTAATTTTTGATTGAACACCCATGCCTCATTCCCTTATATAGCCGAGGTCCGAAAGCGTTAAATATTTCAGGGGAAAAGTATTAAAAATTTTAACGAAATTGAAGTTATAATTATTCCAGGGAGACATTCTAATAATGCTAGTCTAATTAAGGTTCTTTTGCGGTGACAAACAAAACTATAGACACATTCATTCACTAATCAGGTGAAAATTTATCAAAAAATACGAACCCTTTAACAATTTCAAGTCCAAATTTTTGATTGAACACCCATGGCTCATTCCCTTTTATAGCCGAGGCCCGAAATGGTTAAATATTTTCAGGGAAAAGTAATAAAAATTTTGAAGAAATTATAATTATAATTATTCCATGGAGATATTTTAATAATGGTAGTCTAATTCAGGTTCTATTGGGGTGACAAACAAAACTATAGAAACATTCATTCAGTAATCAGGTAAAAATTTATCAAAAAATATGAGCACTATATCACATTCAAGTCCGAATTTTTGATTGAACACCCAGTGCTGAGTCACTTATATAGCTGATGTCCGAAAGGATTAAATATTTTAGGGGAAATGTATTTAAAATTTAAAAGAATTTGTAATTATAATTATTTCATGGAGATATTTTAATAATAGTATTATAATTAATGTTGTATTGGGGTGACAAACAAACCTATAGACAGATTCAATAATTAATCAGGTGAAAATTTATTAAAAATTAAGTAAACTTTACCAATTAGAATTCCTAATTTTTGATTGAACACCCATGGCCTGTTCCCTTATATAGCCGAGGTCCGAAAGGGTTAAATATTTTAGGGGAAATTTTAAAAGTTTTAAACAAATTGTGTTTATAATTATTCCAGGGAGATATTTTAATAATGGTAGTATAATTAAGGTTCTACTGGGGTGACAAACAAAGCTATAGACACATTAATTCTCTAATTAGGTGTAAATTTATCAAAAATTACGAGCACTTTAACAATTTCAAGTCCGAATTTTTGATTGAACACCCATGTCTCATTCCCTTATATAGCCGAGATCCGAAAGGATTAAATATTTCAGGTGAAAAGTATTAGAAATTTTGAAGAAATTGTAATTATAATTATTCAATGGAGATATTTTAATAATGGTATTCTAATTAAGGTTCTATTGTGGTGACAAACAAAACTATAGACACATTCATTCAGTAATCAGGTAAAAATTTATCAAAAAATATGAGCACTATATCAATTTCAAGTCTTAATTTTTGATTGAACACCCATGCCTCATTCCCTTATATAGCCGAGGTCCGAAAGCGTTAAATATTTCAGGGGAAAAGTATTAAAAATTTTAACGAAATTGAAGTTATAATTATTCCAGGGAGACATTCTAATAATGCTAGTCTAATTAAGGTTCTATTGCGGTGACAAACAAAACTATAGACACATTCATTCACTAATCAGGTGAAAATTTATCAAAAAATACGAGCACTTTAACAATTTCAAGTCCAAATTTTTGATTGAACACCCATGGCTCATTTCCTTATATAGCCGAGGTCGGAAAGGATTAAATATTTGAGAGAAAAAATATTAAATATTTTAACGAAATTATAGTTATAATTATTCCATGGAGATATTTTAATAATGGTAGTCTAATTAAGGTTCTATTGCGGTGACAAACAAAACTATAGACACATTCATTCAGTAATCAGGTAAAAATTTATCAAAAAATATGAGCACTATATCAATTTCAAGTCCTAATTTTTGATTGAACACCCATGGCTCATTCCCTTATATAGCCGAGGTCCGAAAGGATCAAATATTTCAGGTGAAAAGTATTAGAAATTTTGAAGAAATTGTAATTATAATTATTCCATGGAGATATTTTAATAATCCTAGTCTAATTAAGGTTCTATTGGGGTGACAAACAAAACCCAAGACACATTCATTCAGTAATAAAAATTTATCAAAAAATACGAGCACTTTATCAATTTCAAGTCCGAATTTTTGATTGAACCCCCAGTGCTGAGTCCCTTATATAGCTGATGTCGGAATGGGTTAAATATTTCAGGGAAAATTTATTTAAAATTTAAAAGAATTTGTAATTTTAATTATTTCAGGGAGATATTTTAATAATTGTATTATAATTAATGTTGTATTGGGGTGACAAACAAACCTATAGACAGATTCAATAATTAATCAGGAGAAAATTTATTTAAAATTAAGTGCAGTTTACCAATTAGAATTCCTAATTTTTGATTGAACACCCATGGCCTGTTCCCTTATATAGCCGAGGTCCGAAAGGGTTAAATATTTTAGGGGAAATTTTAAAAGTTTTAAACAAATTTTTAAATAATTATTCCAGGGAGATATTTTAATAATGGTAGTATAATTAAGGTTCTACTGGGGTGACAAACAAAGCTATAGACACATTAATTCTCTAATTAGGTGTAAATTTATCAAAAATTACGAGCACTTTATCAATTTCAAGTCCGAATTTTTGATTGAACACCCATGGCTCATTCCTTATACAGCCGAGATCCGAAAGGATTAAATATTTCAGGTGAAAAGTATTAGAAATTTTGAAGAAATTGTAATTATAATTATTTCAGAGAGATATTTTTATAATTGTATTATAATTAATGTTGTATTGGGGTGACAACCAAAACTATAGACAGATTCAATAATTAATCAGGTGAAAATTTATTAAAAATTAAGTTCACTTTACCAATTAGAATTCCTAATTTTTGATTGAACACCCATGGCCTGTTCCCTTATATAGCCGAGGTCCGAAAGGGTTAAATATTTTAGGGGAAAAGTATTAAAAATTTTACAGAATTTGTAATTATAATTATTCCAGGGAGATATTTTAATAATGGTAGTCTAATTAATGTTCTATTGAGGTGACAAACAAAACTATAGACACATTCATTCAGTAATCAGGTAAAAATTTATCAAAAAATATGAGCACTATATCAATTTCACGTCCTAATTTTTGATTGAACACCCATGCCTCATTCCCTTATATAGCCGAGGTCCGAAAGAATTAAATATTTCAGGGGAAAAGTATTAAAAATTTTTAGAAAAATGTAATTCTATTTATTCAAGGGAAATATTTTATACACGTAACGCTCGTGGTACATTTGATAATATAATCAATTTGAATATATCTACTGTACATGAATATATCAATAATGAATTTTCAATAAAAATATCTAAATAAATGTATACTTACTTTAGTACATTACTCGGCTTAGATTAAGCGTAGTAGAGATCTCTTAATAGGTAGAGTCCACCAGCAGATGATCTGTAGACCTTGAACACAAAATTTAGTATGAATTAATCAAATAAAATATAAGGGACACCTGAAATATTTTAATAATCAAAGTCTAGTGAAGATACTTTTGGAGTATCAAACAAACCTATAAACAAATTCATTTACTAATGAGAAGAAAAATTAACAAATACCATCATTTCAGGGGTAAAGTATTAAAATTTTAGAGAAAAATGTAATTATAATCATTAATGGAAATTTTTTTAATAATTAATTTCTAATCAAGCTTGTATTGGGGTGACAAACAAACCAATAGACACAATCAAATACTAATAATGTGAAATTTTATCAAAAAATACGAGCACTTTATCAATTTCAAGTCCGAATTTTTGATTGAACACCCATGGCTCATTCCTTATATAGGCGATGTCCGAAAGGGTTAAATATTTATTTCAGAGGAACACTTATTAAAAATTTTGAAAG
This sequence comes from Forficula auricularia, assembly GCA_024734495.1. Taxonomy (NCBI): domain Eukaryota; kingdom Metazoa; phylum Arthropoda; class Insecta; order Dermaptera; family Forficulidae; genus Forficula; species Forficula auricularia. Next base: position 145,291 of record JALMQS010000863.1, on the reverse strand, counting down.
AATTTTAATTATAATTATTCCAGGGAGATATTTCAATAATGGTAGTATAATTAAGGTTCTATTGGGATGATTTACAAACCTATAGACACATTCATTCACTAATTAGGTGAAAATTTATAAAAAAAATAAGAGCACTTTATGTCCGAAAGGCTTATGTTAATTTTGGAAAAACTATTGAAAATTTTGATATTAATATCTATTTATAATATTATTGTGAATCAAAAAATAGTGAAATTTTGACTTTAATATAATTTTAGATTATCAGGGGCTATAATTAGTGAATTCAAATATAATTAAGAATCAATAGGGGTGACAAACAAACAAAGATACACGTTCTTACACTAATAAGAAGAAATTGTAACAAAAAACTCACCGAGATTATATCTTTCAAGCCAGCAAGACTTCCAAGCTTGGATCCACAGCTCCGAATTTATAGGTATCCCCTTGGGTATCCCTGAAACGAGAAAGACTGAAATTACTTTTGAAAAAACTATTGAAAATATCGAATTTATGAAATTTTACAAAATCATTAGCTATAATTTAATCAAATAAATTTTATCTAAGAATCAATATGGGTACTAAACAAACAAATAGACACAACTTCAAAATTATAAGAAGAAATTTTAACAAACAATTTAAATAAATAATCACTTTCAAGACTAGGATTTGCCTATGGTTCAACTTCGGTGCTCTGAATTTATTTTCCTGAAAATATTGAAATTGTATTTTGAATTGTATTTGTATTATTGAATTAGCATTGTTCAAAGCTAATAAACCTATAAAGATAACAACTGAAATGATATTATGAGTTTAATAATATGCTAAACCCTTAAAAATGTATGAATAATTTGGCCACCTACTGTACATATAATACAAATGGATTTTCAGTATAATATCTAAATAAATGTGTACTTACATTTCTCGGCTAAGATGGACCGTAGTAGAGATATTTTAATAGAAGTTGATCTAGAAAGTAAAATTTAGTCAGAATTAGTAAAATAAAACATAAATGACACATTTGCAAAATTAAATAGGAAGAAAAAGTGAAACTTTTTCAATACTCTGTACACTGTTTGCAGTTTTGGTGAACTAATTTATTTATTAAATGGTGATTCAAAACACACCTAATTGCTAGTTTATTATTTTTTACGATAGAACCGAATTCAAATCTCTAAAAAAAGAAAAATTTTTGAAAAATTTTGCATTTTATTAACCAGAAGACCTGGAGGTACAAAATTTGATTTTACATTATTTTACTATCTAATGGAATTATCTAGAAATATATATAGATATATTTTATATGTACTATAACATATCGATATAATAAAAATGAATTTCTTTTTCTTTGTAAGTGCAGATCTCTCAAATGCCTGGACCGATTTGGCTAATTTTTTTTTTAATCTTCGTAATAGTCCAATTCAGGTTAATTCGTAAGAAAATTGAAAAGATGCCCGGAAAATTGGAAAATTCAGGAAAAACTAAAAAAAAATTCAGGTTAACCAACATAGCTTGCCAAACAATAAAAGAACTAAACTAGCAAACTAAACATGTGTTGGCGGCCCTGTTTGTCAGATTTTTTAATGTCATTCATTCTTAAGAGCATAGGTAATAGAGTTCTAACCCCATTATCGTTGAAGAAGAATTTAATAATGCAACAAAGATTTAAAAAAACTATCTAATTTTTTTAAAGTACATTTAAAAACAAAAATTAAAAAAATAAACTGCAACCGATCGTTGCTAAACTTTATCCAAATTTATTTGAAATATTAATATGTTTATTTCTTTATTATTAATCAGATATCACTTGCAATTTGCAGTTCATGTTGACTTTAATTCAAAAATAATGATGGATTCTCATTTAACAGTCGAGGAATAACCATTCTACATTCGATTTTTGACGTTTCGGTTTTTGTTGGTAGCCATTGGTGAAGTCATGGAGTAGGACGAATCGACTTAAAATTAAAAATAGCAATCGATTCTCATCTAATACTTGAGGAATAAGAATTCTACATTAGATTTTTGACCCTTCGATTATTATTGGTAACCGTTGTTGAAGACATGGAGGAATCGACTTAAAATCAAAAATAACGATCGATTCTTATCTAATACTAGAGGAATAACCTTATTGCATTCCATTTTTGATGTTTTGACTATTAATGGCAAGTTCTACTGAAAACGTGGAAGATCGACTTAAAATCAATAAGACTAAATTCTTTTATGATAAACAACTCAAACTTGAGAATAAGAGAATTTTTTATAAATAGATTGTATATACTTTTGTGTCTAGCAAAATGAATAATAATTGTAATTTTCAAGTCTTTTTATCTATAATAATACCTACATATAATATAACTTTTTTTTTATTTTCCCCTTAATGATAACAAGTGGATTTTTAATACATTTTAAATATTTGTTTCATCTTATTTGTTATGAGTGTATATTGCAGTTAAATAGAATCTCAAATTATATATATTTAAGACTTTATAATAAAACAATTATATTTATTCTCTGTTACTAATAAAACATCAATAAAGCAGCCACGTGGGGGTCCATGGGGCGCTGGCTAGCAAAAGGCCCGCCGAAGGCGGGCCTTGTTGAAGCTAGTTAACCATAAAAACTTAATAAACTAGGTATATCAATTCTATTTTTATCAAAAACCTAAGCCTACCGTGAAAAGTGAAGCAGTTTATATTACTTCTACTGGGGTGACAATTATATTATATTACTAAAAGTACCTGGAGCCACCAAGCGATGGACTGTAACCCCTGCCTCCCCCCCCCCCCCCGAAACCACACACCTCGCCCCCACCACTGCACCCCCACTCCACCCCAACCCAACCGCTTCTCCCACCCCCAGATCCCCCACAACTGCACCCCACCAAAATTATGAATTTCAATTCGGAATTCTATTTGAGTTCAAATCATGGCTCCCTCCATTATATACCCAGAGGTCCTAAAGGATTAATTCTTTCGCGGGAAATTATTGAAAAATTTGAATAAAAATTTATAGTAATTATTTCAAGAAAAAAGAAAAAAACACCAAATTATGAATTTCATCTCGGAATTCTATTTGAGTTCAAGCCATGGCTCACTCCATTATATACCACGAGGTCCGAAACGGTTAATTATTTAACGGAAAAGTATTGAAAATTTGAAAAAAGTTATAGTAATTATTTCCAAGGATATATTTATAATATTAGAACCTAATTAATATTCACTTGGGCTGTCATACAAACCATTCATTGTGAAATCAAAAGAAAAAAAGAACAAAGCACCAAATTATGAATTTCAGTTCGGAATTCTATTTGATTTCAAGCCATAGTTCATTCAATTATATACTCCGAGGCCCGAAAGGATTAATTATTTCGCGGGAAAGTATTTTAAAATTTGAAATAAGTAATAGTAATTATTCAAATTATATATATTTTTAATACTAGAACCTAATCAAGATTAGCTTGCGGTGTCAAACACACCAACAGACACATTCATTGTCTAATCAGAAGAAAAAAAATCCACCAAATTATGAATTTCAGCTCGGAATTCTATTTGAGTTCAAGGCATGGCTCACTTAATTATATAGCACGAGGTCCGAAAGCATTAATTATATTATTTCGAGGAAATTATAAAAAAGTAATAGTATTTAATTAAAAGTAAATATATATATATATATATATTATATATATATTTTTAATACTAGAACCTAATCAAGATTAGCTCGCGGCGTCAAACTCACCAACAGACACATTCATTGTCTAACCAGAAGAGAAACAAAACAAAAAAAAACCACGAAATTATAAATTTCAGCTCGGAATTCTATTTGAGTTCAAGCCATGGCTCATTCAATTATATACTCCGAGGCCCGAAAGGATTAATTATTTCGCGGGAAAGTATTGAAAAATATGAAAAAAGAAATAGTAGTTATTCAAATTATATATATTTTTAATACTAGAACCTAATCAAGATTAACTCGCGGCGTCAAACCGATCAACAGAACAATTCATTGTCTAACCAGAAGAAAAACAAAACAAAAATATCCCACCAAATTATATATTTCAGCTCGGAATTCTATTTGAGTTCAAGCCATGGGTCACTTGATTATATACCCCGAGCTCCGAAAGGATTAATTATTTTGCGGGAAAGTTGCAAAGTTGAAAAGTAATAGTAATTATTCCAAGTATATATATTTGTAATACTAGAACCTAATCAAGATTCACTTGTGGTGTCAAACAACCAACAGACACATTCATTGACTAATCAAAAGAAAAAATTATAAAAAACCATCAATTGATTAATTTCAACTCGGAATTCTATTTGAGTTCAAGCAATGGCATACTCGATTATATAGCCCGAGGTCCTAAAGAATTAATTATTGCGCGGGAAAGTATAGAAAAATTAAAAAAAGTAATAGTAATTATTCCAAGTATATATATTTTTAATACTACGACCTAATCAATATTCAATTGGGGTGTCAAACACACCAACAGACACATTCATTGTCTAATCAGAAAAAAAATCACCAAATTATGAATTTCAATTCGGAATTCTATTTGAGTTCAAACCATGGCTCACTCCATTATATACCCCGAGGTCAGAAAGGATTAATTATTTCGCGGGAAAGTATTGAAAAAGTTGAAAAAAATGTAATAGTAATTATTCCAAGTATATATATATTTTTAATACTAGAACCTAATCAAGATTCAGCTTGCAGTGTCAAACACACCAACAGACACATTCATTGACTAATTAGAAGAAAAATTATAAAAACCCACCAAATTATAAATTTCATCTCGGAATTCTATTTGAGTTGAAGCCATGGGTCACTTGATTATATAGCCCGAGGTGCGAAAGGATTAATTATTGCGCGGGAAAGTATTGAAAAATTTGAAAAAAAAATAATAATTATTCCAAGGATATATATTTTTAGTACTACAACATAATCAATATTCACTTGGGGTGTCATACAAAGCAACAGACTAATCAAAAGAAAAATTAAAAAAAAAAAAAAAAAATTAAAAATTTCAACTCGGAATTCTATTTGAGTTCATGCCATGCCTCATTGGATTATATACCCCGAGGACTGAAAGGATTAATTTTTTCGCGGGCAACTATTGAAAATTTTAAAAAAATAATAGAAATTATTCTAAGAATATATTTTTAATACGAGAAGCTAATCAAGATTCACTTGTGGTGTCATACAAACCAAGAGACAGAGCTACTGTCTAATCAGAAGAAAAATAAAATAAAAAAAACCCACCAAAATATGAATTTCAGCTCGGAATTCTATTTGAGTTCAAGCCATGGCTCACTCCATTATATCGCCCGAGGTCAGAAATGATTAATTATTTCGAGGGAAAGTATTTAAAAATATGAAAAAGGTAATAGTAATTATTCCAATTATATATATTTTTAATACTACATCCTTATCAATATTCACTTGGGATGTCATAGAAACAAAAAGACAGATTCATTGACTAATCAAAAGAACAAAACCCACCAAATTATAAATTTTAACTCGGAATTCTATTTGAGTTCAAACCATGGGTCACTCGATTATATACGCCGAGGTCAGAAAGGATTAATTATTTCGCGGGAAAGTATTGAAAAAGTTGAAAAAAGTAATAGTAATTATTCCAAGTATATATATTTTTAATACTAGAACCTAATCAAGATTCACTTGTGGTGTCAAACCCCAACAGACACATTCATTGACTAATCAAGAGAAAAAACTATAAAAGACCACAATTATGAATTTCAACTCGGATTTCTATTTGAGATCAAACCATGGCTCACTCCATTATATAACACGAGGTCCGAAAAGTTTAATTATAATTATAATAATTATTGCGAGAGAAAGTATTGAAAAATTAAAAAAAATTAATAGTAATATCCCAAGTATATATATATATATATATATTTGATACTACGACCTAATCAATATTCAATCGGGGTGTCAAACTCACCAACAGACACATTCATTGTCTAATCAGAAAAAAAAATTCACCAAATTATGAATTTCAACTCGGAATTCTATTTGAGTTCAAGCCATGGGTCACTCCATTATATAGTCCGAGGTCCAAAAGGATTAATTATTTCGCGGGAAAGTATTGAAAAATTTGAAAAAAAACAATAGTAATTATTCCAAGGATATATTTTTAATACTACGACCTAATCAAGATTCAATTCGCGGCGTCAAACACACCAACAGAACACATTCATTGTCTAATCAGAAGAAAAAACAAACAAAAAACACCAAATTATAAATTTCACCTCGGAATTCTATTTGAGTTCAAGCCATGGGTCACTCGATTATATACCCCGAGGTCCGAAAGGATTAATTATTTGGCGGGAAATTATTGAAAAAGTTGAAAAAAGTAATAGTAATTATTCCAAGTATATATATTTTTAATACTAGAACCTAATCAAGATTCACTTGTGTTGTCAAACACACAACAGACACATTCATTGACTAATCAAAAGAAAAAATTATAAAAAACCATGAATTGATTAATTTCAACTCGGAATTCTATTTGAGTTCAAGCCATGGCTCACTCGATTATATAGCCCGAGGTCCGAAAGGATTAATTATTGCGCGGGAAAGTATAGAAAAATTTAAAAAAAAGTAATAGTAATTATTCCAAGTGTATATATTTTTAATACTTACGACCTAATCAATATTCAATTGGGGTGTCAAACACACCAACAGACACATTCATTGTCTAATCAGAAAAAAAAACTCCACCAAATTATAAATTTCAACTCGGAATTCTATTTGAGTTCAAGCCATGGGTCACTCGATTATATACCCCGAGGTCAGAAAGGATTAATTATTTCGCGGGAAAGTATTGAAAAAGTTGAAAAAAGTAATAGTAATTATTCCAAGTATATATATTTTTAATACTAGAACCTAATCAAGATTCACTTGTGGTGTCAAACACCAACAGACACATTCATTGACTAATCAAAAGAAAAAATTATAAAAAACCACGAAATGATTAATTTCAACTCGGAATTCTATTTGAGTTCAAGCCATGGCTCACTCCATTATATAGCCCGAGGTCCGAAAGGATTAATTATTGCGCGGGAAAGTATAGAAAAATTTAAAAAAAAGTAATACTAATTATTCCAAGTATGATATATTTTTAATACTACGACCTAATCAATATTCAATTGGGGTGTCAAACACACCAACAGACACATTCATTGTCTAATCAGAAAAAAAACTCACCAAATTATGAATTTCAACTCGGAATTCTATTTGAGTTCAAGTCATGGCTCACTCCATTATATAGCCCGAGGTCCTAAAGGATTAATTATTTCGCGGGAAATTATTGAAAAATTTGAATAAAAAGTAATAGTAATTATTTCAAGAAAAAGAAAAAACACCAAATTATGAATTTCATCTCGGAATTCTATTTGAGTTCAAGCCATGGCTCACTCCATTATATAGCCCGAGGTCCGAAAGGTTTGATTACTTCGCAGGAAATATATTGAACACTTTAAAAAAGTAATAGTAATTGAATGTAATGGAAGCCCAGAGGTAGTGTGGAAGAGAAAAACCTAACACATATAAAATAAGGTGTAATTTATTGGCATCCTTCCTCCTTTCCTTTCAAACCGACGTTTCGGAGGATTTTTCCCTCCTTCTTCAGAGTCTATAAACCAATATTACAAAATTATAAATACGGGGATGGTCATCATTCATTTCACCAATAAAATAATACAATTATAAATACAATGTAAACAGCTAGATTGTCATTAGAAAAAAATATATAATTTACTCACTTCAAAGGGTCAATGAATGAAACAAATAAAATGTTTTCGTCTTCTCTCCACAGTAGTGTTCAAAAACTTTCTTCATTTTTAACAAAGGCATAGAAAAACATTTTTTTTCTCCTCCTTTTCTTAATTAGATAGCTAAATGGCTTTTGAATCTAACATATATAGACCAAACCCCTTCCAAGACAGAGTAAGTACTAGGATTAGTTATTAACATATTCTGAAATAATATGGTTGGTTCATATAACCCAAAATATACTAAATGTACAAATAGCACAATTCCACAATTCACACCTCATTCGTTCATTCATCAATTCACTAATTCAAAATTTTTTTTATACACAATATACACCATACATTCCACAATTCACACAAATATACATTATACATCTATACTTCATTCGTCCATTGATCAATTCACTTATTACACTCTTTACATATATATACAAATATACAATATTTTTTTTAACATATACAATACAATATAATGCACAGATAGCGAAATTCCATTATTTACAATTGATTCGTTCATTGATCAATTTCAATCCATTCACAATTCCGCCATAACATATATTCAGATCCAACACGTCCTATCTATCATTTACGGCGCGATGTGAGAGATTTTTTATGTAAATCATTTCCAAGATTCTTCTTTAAAATAATTTCGTTCATAAAATTGAACTTTGAAATTGTTAAAATGAAATTGATGTTTTTTATCTTGGGCATGATTTGCAAGGGCCGTATTGTTTCCAATTATTTTTGAGATAGATAGTTCGTGTTCTCGTATTCTCTCACCTAGTCGTCCTTTTGTTTGGCCTATGTACATTTTATTACATGTCAGCACTCCGTCTCCGTTACATTCAATCATGTAGACCACGCCAGTACTCATCTTTAATTCCAACTTGTCTTTTTGGTTGAATAACGAGTTGATCGTATTTGTTGGTTCTAGTAACACTAACCCGGCCCACAGAGAGAAGTTTTTTTAATAGCTCACTGATTTTTGGCTAGTACGGAATGCGACATATATTTTTGATTCACTTTCCGTTACAATTTTAGACTTGTTACAGCTGTGAAGTGGACGACGGATGATCGATCTGACCATGCATAAAGGATAGTTATTGCTAGTTACGATCTCCTGGATAATATTTATATTTTTATTCCAAAATACTTTGTGAGCGATTCGAGACATTCTAACGATAAGATTTTGAATGGTATTGATTTTATATTTTAGTGGCTGTGTGGAGTGATAATTTAATATTCTGGACGTTTTTATAGGCTTCCTATACAAATCTAATTGTATACAACCATTGTTGTCTCTAATTAGTGTTGTGTCCAAAAAATGTATTTTATTTTTATTCTCCAATTCGTATGTAAATTTCTTTCCTCACTACCTCTGGGCTGCCTTCCATTACATTCAATTAAAATTTCTACCAGTCCGTCTCTCACCACAGAAAATTTCGTTGCAAAAAAAAGTAATAGTAATTAGTCCAAGAAGATATTTTTAATACTACAACCTAATCAAGATTCACTTGGGGTGTCAAACACACCAACAGACACATTCATTGTCTTATCAGAAAAAAAATTATGAATTTCAATTCGGAATTCTATTTGAGGTCAAGCCATGGGACTTTCTACAATCAATTACTTCAATAAAAAAACCGAAGCAATTCTATTATTCATCTACATGCAAGCTTGAGTTGTTTACCAAAATAGAATTTAGTCTTTTTGATTTTAAGTCGATTCTTCCACGTTTTCAGTAGAGGTTATCAAAATATCAAAAATCGAATGCAATAAGGTTATGCCTCTAGTATAAGATAAGAATCGATTGTTATTTTTGATTTTAAGTCGATTCCTCCATGTCTTCAGCAATGGTTACCAATAATAATCGAAACGTCAAAAATCCAATCTAGAATTGTTATTCCTCAATTATTAGATGAGAATCGATCACTATTTTTGAATTTAAGTCAACATGGACTTCAAATATCCAGTATTATCTGATTAATAATAAAGGAATAAACATATTAATATTTCAAATGAATTTGGATAAAGTTTAGCAACAATCCTTTGCAGTTTATATAAATTATTTTTAAATTGATAGGTTTTGTTAGTCACAAACTAATAAAAGACAATGATTTCAGTTAATTATTATTATTTATTTCATGTGAATCAATAAAATAAATAATAATAATCAACTGAAATTATTGTCTTTTATTAGTTTGTTACTAAAAACCTTTCAATTTAAAAATAATAAATTACTAAATATATAATGAAATAATGAAAATGAGATGATTTAAATTTTTATTTATTTATTATATTTCTAAAAACATGTTGTATTATACTATTATATATAGATAATCTAAACAGGGATGAAAAAAATAAGGGAATTTTCAAGGCAGGTTGCCAAAGCTGATTCATTTAAAACGAGGATTGACTTTATAAAAACGTGGTATGTTCAGGAAGCAATTTTAAATTACTTGTGCCTACTACTATTACTAATACTAATACTCTACTTCCTTCACTTGGGATGAATTGACTTTTTCATCCCGAGCTGTTGATCTGTCGTGGAGGAGATTGTTTTGGAATTGAAACACGGCGACAAAACAGAAAATGAGATTTGTGAAAAAAATTAAAGGATGGTTTAAAATAAAAAAAATCTTTCCTTCAAAAAAAATATAATACATTGTAAATGTATATAGGATAGAAAGTAGCGACAAAAGAAAACTTGAAAAAAAAAGTAAAAAACACTTCTACGTAATATTAAATAAACATTATTCAAACGGAATGCTTTTAGACAGTTGAATTGAATATTTTTCTGTCAAAAGGCGTTAACTCTAATTCGTTGAGTTGAATTTAAATAGTTTAATCCTATTTCTACTCATTCCCAAATGTTAGACGAGTACAAATCTATATAATGAATTAAGAAATAAATCTTTGAAACGTTTTTACGATATTTTTAGAGAGACTTGGTAAAGAAGGTAAAAAAAACCTTATGGTCAGACTGAACTGTTTGATTGTCTGTATGTCTGTCTGTGTTGCCACTCCGTTGCGTAAATAACGCCTCCATGTTTAATTGAAGCATGGAGAAGTTGATGCAATACAGAATTTGCTACATATTTATCTGGGGAGTCGGGTTGGCCGAGCTGGCTCCGCTTCCAGCATCGTTGATGACGATGTTCAAGAGGGAGGCCTGGGTTCGAGCCTGGCTAGGATAAACAATTTCAACTGGCTAAAACTCGGCTCCCTCACTAACCCTACTAACACTTTACTGATGTGCTGTCTAAATGGGCTTTATTTCCGATGACAATAAATAAATAAAAAAAAATCATAACAGAGATATTGCCCGGCGTGGGAATGAATGTGCATGATATTATGCATACATTTCTCTATCTAAAAAAATTAGTTCCTGTGGTAATTCCTCTTATTAATTTCTAATAAATTAACACGTGACTTGTTTGTAAACACAGAAGTAATGGAACGTCTATTTCTTAAGACTAATTTCGCTGAAATGAAATGAGATGTCCGGAATCCTGGCAACTTTATGTTCGACCAAAATTTTAGACTACCGATGACAGTGCATCTTCTTGATGCAAATAAACATATTTATAAAGAATATATATAATTTATTTGTTAGAGACTATAGTTTCGAAGGTGTGATTTTCACCTTCGGTCTTTTTTATTAAAAAATGTTGTGTTTTTCTCATGGGTTCAAATACCCGATTGGTGTAGGTTAGATTTCGTTTTGTTGTAATAGTAAACTGGTCATTTTACATAGTTTTTATAAATAAAATATTTATAATTAAAAATTATCAAGATCTATAGTCTCTAAAGAATAAATTATATCTAATTAAATACAGTCGACTCTCGATAATTCGAAATCCAAGGGACTACAAGAAAAATTAGAATAATCGAGACTTCGAATTATCATTATGCATTTTTAGGCTTATGGGATGGGAGCCCATTGATTATGTATATAAAATTTGGCTAAATTTGGTTCATAGACCTATATTTAAATTTTTTGCCCCCCCCCCCTCCCATTTTAAGCGGTTAGTTTTTTCAATTTTAGACTTCTGGGGGTCCACTGATTATGTATACGAAATTTGCTTGAGTTTGCACAAATGGCCTAGATTTTTAATTTTTAACCGCCCGGGGGGGGGGGGCTCCACCCACCTTAATTTTGAGTCGATAAGCAGCAAAATCTAATCAGGTCTTAATCTCAATGCACCAATAGAACGTGTGAAATTTGGTTTTGATATTTACACTAGTTTTTGAGCTAGCTCGTCCAGAAAAATTTGGTAACGCACAGACTAACACACTAACACACAAAAACGGACTAACAGACATTTTGACAAAACAAATATTTTCTCGAAAAATATAATTTTTTCGATGTTCACTTATTATGGTTTTTTTGTAGACCGAAATGCCACGGTTTCGCCCAATTTTTTTTTATTCTAAATAGTTTCAGCCGTTTTTGAGATATTTCGAAAAAATGAAGCAAAAAACACTTTTTTCAAGCACGATTAGAATACTTGACCATAAATGGTAAAAAAAATAGTTTTTTGATTGCTGAAAATAATATATATAAAAAATATTTTTTTTTTAATATTTCATCTCTTAGGTATATAAAATTGGAATATTTTAATAAAAGATAATTTTTATAAAAAAAAATAAAACCGACTTCAAAAAGTAAATGCAACAAACGAAATAATAAGAACTCAAAAATCCAATAAAATGCACTAAAAGGTATAAAATAAATAATCATCTAATTTAGTTACAACTTATCGACGAAATATTAACATGAAATCACTTTTTGAAGTCGGTGCCAAACATGTACATTTTATGAATCGAACTCCACGGATCTTACTTAGTACGTTTGGCGGGTACGCTCGCTTATATAGTTTGTTTAGTACCGACTTCAAAAAGTGATTTCATGTTAATATTTCGTCATTTAGTTGTAACTAAATTAGATAATTATTTTATACCTTTTAGTGCATTTTATTTTATTTTTGAGTTCTTATTATTGTATTTGTTACATTAAGTTTTTTTGAAGTCAGTTTTATTTTATTTTTTTATAAAAATTATTTTCTCTTTTTAGTGATGTTATTAATAGGGACTTAATATAATACCTTGCATGCATCTCGTAAGAGAAAGCGTCGGGCGAATGAATCAGAAAATTATAATAAAATTCAATTCATAAATAGAGAAATTTTCTCGAAATGTTAGCGGATTTTTAAATGAATGTTTTAAGATTTTTTTATAAAAGATTTTATTTATTATAATATCGTTTATTTGCTCATAAGAATTAGAGAGTTATGTTATTTCATCATTGAACATATCATCAGAACTTGACCAAATTAATATGGGGCCACCCCTAAGGTACCCCCTTTCCAATAAAAAAAGAATCATCGAAATCGGTCCACGTTCTCGCTGAACATACATAAAATAAATAAATAGTTATGTATCTTGACTATCTTGGAGCTATACTGATCCAAACGCAGAAAGAATGATTAAAATCGGTTCATAAACAAGAAGTTATGCCTGAACAAACATAACAAAAAAGGTCCAATACCAATGAAATTTATATTTTTACCAATCGGAAACTAGACTGAACCCAATGCAAAAAATATAATCAAAATCGGTTCACAATTGGCGAAGATATCAGGCAACATATACACACAAAAAAAAATCAGTTGAATTGAGAACCTCCTCCTTTTTTGAAGTCGGTTAAAAAGTAAAAATTTTTTTGGAAAATTATTATTTACTATGATTTATTCATGAAGTCACTTGTTTCACGTGTAAGTCTTAAACGTGAAACAAGTGACCTAGTGAATAAATCAAATGAAATAATAATTTTCGAAAAAAATATGATTCACCACCACCAGATTCTCTAAAAATTAAAATTTAAATACTCTAAAAAATAATTGGTATGCACTATTCTTTGTAAATGTATTAAAATTAATCTAAGCGTTCATTAAATTCCATGATTGATCTGCTCGAGCAAACAAAAACAAATGCAATTGACAGCCATATTGGAATTTTTTATGATTTATAATTCAAGCTAACAATGTTAATTGCCTGGCCGAGGGGATGTTTTCCCCGCATTGAGCACATGTCTGCATGTGTGTGTGTGTTTGATTTTGTGTGCGTGAGGTCGGGGATGGGCCGCTTTGACAAGTTTCTCTCCTTGGTAATATTAATCGGTTCTGTAAACCTTTACAATATTTTGGCATACCGCAAATCCTTCCAATTGCAAACTTGCCTATTTTGCGGCTTGTCAGATTGGCAAGCTTTTCCTCCCCTGTTCGCCCACAAATCGCTGCACGGGGGGGGGGGGCCTCTTTCTTCGGTCACTCTTCTTGGATGGGAAACTTTACAGGCAACCTGCCAAAATCTTTCAATTACCTCCTCCATCACACAATGTAATCAGTTTTTGCTGCTCCACCTCCCAAACAATTTCAATAAAATTGCTAATTCCCCTAAACAAAATAAATTATTATCTAATTTGTTTATTTGTGAAGTCAGACATTGCCAATACCTACAATATAAATCTATAGATAAAGGATAAAAGAAGATGAGACTTAGAGGGTATACGAATATTGCAACGTATTATACAATTATTTATTGTGTGTGTGAATGTCTATTAGACTGGTCGTTATAAATTAAATTTTTTCCAACCATCCCTAAAAAGCTTCCTTTTGATGAAAAAACGAGAAGTAATTTTTTTTATTAAAAAACACGTGCCGCATTTAAATTCATTTTTTGGGAAAATAAAGTTTACAAATAAATATAATAAATGATTATTAAAAGAACTTGAAAAAACATAAAGGATGGTAATAAAACTTTATACAGAGATTCCCCAACTTTTTTGTCTCGTAGACCCCATTTTTTTTCTGTTTTGGGTAGACCCCCCTGCTTAATAAAATAAAGTTTAACTTTTAAAGAAATTTTAATTTATTCTAATATTATATTAAATACAGAGCTCGAATATAATATATATTTTTATATCTCTCCTAAAAATTAAATTTATGAAGAACTCCAAAAATGTTGAAGTGATATAAAGGGTCCCCCCTTACCTCTCATTTTCAGATTTTTATGAGAAAAAAAGTTTTATTTTTAAATAATTTTAATTCATTCTAATATTATATTATATACAGAGCACAAATATTAATATTTATTTTTATATCTCTCCTAAAAATTAAATTTATTAACCACTCCAAAAATGGTGAAGTGATACAAAGGGTCCCCCCTTACCTCTCATTTTCGGATTTTTTTGAGAAAATAAAGTTTTACTTTTAAAGAAATTTTAATTTATTCTAATATTATATTATATACAGAGCTCGAATATAATATTTATTTTTATATCTTTACTAAAAATTAAATTTATTAACTATTCCAAAAATGTTGAATTGATATAAAGGGTCAGGGGGACTGGACCCCTTACAAGTCATTGTGAACCCCTATAGTCAATGATTTGTACAGTACAACTAAGAGAAATTTCGCGACATATTTTGTGTTGTTTTTAATAAAAAAATATTTATCCTCGCGTTTTTTCATCACAAGAAAGCCTTTTAGGGGGCGTTGGAAAAAATTTATTTTTTAACGACCAGTCTAATGTGTATTATCAATTTTCAGCCTAAGCCGTTAGATGAGTGATTCTCAACTTTTTTCCCTCTCAGATAGCTTTTAATTATTTAAAAATTTGGTGTTAATCAAGGATCTAATAAAATTGTAGTTTAAATAAACTTACTATTATAGATAGATGTGTTATATTCACACAAACATGTGACGATCTACTCCCTTCAATAGCAAGAAAGAAAAAACTCAATTAACTACGAAAAGTAAACTAGTTTAGAATGAAAACTGACAAAATAACTATCATCCATAAAGAGAAATCAATGAGGTTGTCCTCTGCTTAATGTAAATAAACATATGCACCAGTGATCCATGGATACTTTGGTTGCGGATCATCCCTAAAATTTCAAAACATTCAGAGTATTTTTATACCGCGTCATAAATAATCTACCTGTTAAATTTGAAAAATAGCGCGAAATTCTATGAAATTCGATGTAATTTGCAAATAGGAGCGAAGAATAAAATAAAATTAGAAAAAAATGAAGGGGTTTTTTAGACAGCATCCCCTGGTTGAATATTCACCTCAAAAACGACCTTCAGAAAATTTTTACGGAATGTGGTTATTACACTCACGTCCAACCCCTTTTAGTCGCCTTCTACGACAAGCAGGGGATACTGTGGACCAATTCTATTCCCGGTCCACAGGGGTCATTTCATTCCTAATAGTAAAAATAAATAATTACATCTACTAGTACTTAGGTCTCCCTTTACAAATACAGTGAAATTATGAAATGCAAACATTAAACTAGATCTTAACTCGTTGTAATATGCTAGCAGCACTTGGTTTTTAAAGAGATTCATCATCTAGGAATTTCAAACACCAAATGGGGTCAGATGCCTTCATTAGCAAGCCAATATTAGTACCGATAATAAATAATAATGATAAGGTATAATACGCCTTAAAAAGGGCGGAGCAAAGTATAGATTAGAGTGCATGCCGATGATTGACTAAAATGACAATTCAAAGTTTTCAACGGAACATCACAGTTAATTATCTTATTTATAGATAGATATTTATAGATACTTGCTATCACGATCAATGTTCAAATGAAATTAAATCAATAAGCTGAAAACTTAATGCGCTGTTGCAATTCGATTAAGATAATTAATAGCATAACTCCTTAAAGAGGTTCGGGACTGCTTATCTAGCTGGTTGATGTTCGAAAAAATCTTTTGTATTTCTGCAGAGTGACAACTTCTGGCTACTAAATTTTTTAATAAAAAGATTATTAATAATGAGGTTAATTTCGAATAAAAATCTTTTTTTCATAATATTAATAAAAAGAATATTGAGATAATTTTTTCTCATTATAAAAACATTTATTTAAAACAAAAATGATTTCAAGAAATAGAGTTGGAATTCTACACTAGTGCTTTAGTTATATTCTGTTGGCTGCAAATAACTTTGTATTTTTTACATTTAATAATAACTAATTTACTAGACTGTCAAATCTATTGAAAAATATATCATTCGATTCATAAAAGTTGAATTATTGATCTATATAAATTTGTTGAAAATGATATAATTTGTGTAGAAGTTATAGTTCTTTTAAAAGCTCGGTCCATTTACTTCCATGTTAAAAAGAACATTTTCAATAATTTATTTCTCGGTAATGGGACAGACGATCAACTTCAAATTTCGGAAATAAATATTTAATCCATCAATGATTCGATGGTAAAAATTTGAGAATTTTCTTATAAAAATGATAAACAGTCACGAACCCCCTTAAATAGGTACTCAATAGTGCCTTCTTAATGCATTTCTTAATTTTCTTATTCAACTGTCAAAATAATCCCCAAGTATGGTATGTTTCTTCAACTTCATTTATTAAGCTAATACGTCGTGAATTACAGCCTGGTATCTTTAGGTTCAATGAATGATTAAAATACAGTTGGAGCCAGATAGATAAACAGAAATTTTTTCAGAGGGCTCAAAATTCTTTAAAAAAAAATATTAATAATATAATTACTATTATTTCCGTCCATAATGTGTATTATTGAGGATTTTTATAATGAGAATTAAGGAGAAGTTTTTGAGCGATTTTTTTTCTATTTTTCACCAACGTTTCGTGGAATTTGTCCACTTCTTCGTGGTTTCAAATAGTTACATCTGACATTCGTCTAAAATACATTATTTTCTTTAACTCTGTTACCAATGACAATCAAAAATTCAAAAAATTCGCCACATTCACAATTTCACATAAACAATAAATAATTAGATAAGCAGTTTTAGAACAATAGAACAGAATTATTTTACTTAAATTTAAATTTGATATTTCTATGTATGAAAATGGATAAGTAAAATGATTCCATTCTATTGTTCTAAAACTGTGTTGTCTGATTCTGTTTAAATTGTTTCTAAAACTGTTTATCTAATTATTGTTTATGTATGTGCCCAATTTTTGGAATTTTTGAATTGCTGATGGTCGTTGGTAGCAGAGATAAAGAAAATAATGTATTTTAGACGATTGTCTGATGTAACTATGGTAGGTATTTGAATCCTGAAGAAGTCGGCAAAGTCAAAGAAATCTTTGATAAAAATAAAAAAAATCATACAAAAAAACCTGTCCTTAATTTCCACTATAAAATCTCAATAATATTAGTTATATAATAGAATTTTATAAAAAATAATTTAGATATTTATTAGAATAAAATGTTGAAATGTAACATATTTAAAATTTAATTTTCGTTGATTTATATTTATAGTTAGTGTGAGCTAGAAAATTTAATGGGACACCCCTCTGTATAAGTCCCTGAATGGAACCGTTTTTAATATAGATCTCTTGTATAGTAAATTTCATTTTTCTTGGCTTTTTACGAGGGGTGATCCGCGATTGAAAGTAGGTGTACACTTCTTTGGAAGTATTTTGAAGCACTTGGGAATATTTGGAAGTACTTGGAAATATTTGGAAGTAGTGGAAGTCGGTGTACAGCATATTAGGTCGCGGTTCACCCTTCGGCTTTTTAGATTGAAAATTTTATTATTTTAATTTTTAAGAGCCCCTACCACCATAATTTTTTGTTCAATTTCAACCTAAATCTAATCAGCTCCTAATCTCAATACACTAAAACTATTATATGTAAAATTGACGAAATAGACCATTCAAATTACTTCAATCCAGTGAACCTACATCTTGTAAATAAATACAGGATATTCGAACATGAGGTATAATAATTAATGTATTAATGATGTATCAAAATTAATTAGGGTTTAGTCGATTTGCTCTTACCTTTGAATAATGGCCGCCGCGTCTGCAGGTCCACACTGGTCGATGTCCGCCACGTAAATGAAAAAATTGCCGTTTTTATTCCGATTACCTTGAATGCATTTTTCTAGGTGGACTCGATTCTCTAAAACAGAAAATATAAAAGAATATTTTTATTTAACAAAAGGAAAATTATCAGTAACAGATATATGAAAATAAATTTAACATCAACTTTTAGGTATAGTTTTTTTATCTAAATCTAATTATTATTACATACATAGTATTGGATCAAAAACATTTTTTTTAAATCAATTTTAATTAATAGAATAATTAATCCCTTCTTTATACGTCTTACAATTCATATTTTTCTTTGTCTTTTGGGGTTATTATTACTAAATTAAGGTAATTGTTTGGCGACAATACTAGCAAAAAGTTAATGCTAGAGTTCATAGAACAGACAATAAGGATTCATAATTCATAAGCCCAAAACTTTTTGCTGTTTATGTACCGATTCTAGCCAATCCGTGCTCGTTTGACAAATCTGGCACCATTGTAAGAGATTGAATATTTATATATTAAAATGACAGATAAAATACATTATAAAAGTTAAAAAATTTCTATAAAAATAGTTTTGTTATTTTTTAACAAATGTATTCAACGCCTACGTTACACCTTATGAAAATTATAATTTTGAAAAAATCTACTGCGCGCTTTATACATCTTTTGCTGGTTAAATAAATGCGCTGTTGCCAAATTGTTTTTAGTGTAAATTTTTTTTACATTTAAAATATGTATTGGTTATTGTTTAATGTTGGTTTAGTTTTTTATAAAAATGGTAAGAAGGGTTTCTTAATTATAATTAAATATGTATGTAAACTTTCTGATATCCCGTATAGTGCAATGTATAAGGGTCTGAAAAACTCTATTTTTAAAATTTAATATCTCCCAAACTATATTGTTCATAAATTTCGTTTTGCCACAAATCAATGTAGAAGTATTTAAATAATAATCTATCTAAATTTTAAAAAAATCCTAAGAAAATGCATTTGGCGTAATAACTACCTTAAAGAGAAAGAATTTAATTTTTAGGACAAAATCTAGTATTTTAGTAGAACTATTTTTTATATTGCGATATCAGAGGGGATTCATGCCCTCAGGAGTCGAACCTGAGGACTAACATGCTTTCCAGACAGTCAGCTCACTCCCCTCTAATATCGCAATATAAAAAATATTTCTACAAAAATCCTAGAATTTGTCCTAAAAATTAAATTCTTTCTCTTTTAATATATATTAGTTAATTTTAACACGAGCTGATTTTTGAAAAATATTCCAAATATTTTCAAAAAAGATGCTCAAATCTTTAGTTTTATATTATTACTATGCTTTTATATGCAATTTCAAGAACTAAATGGACCATTAAAATTACTTCAACTCAGTGAACCTCTAACTTGTATTAAATACAGAGTATTCTAATTGACTGTTAAAGATTTTAAGCTCATAGATTATACTATAAACAAAAATTGGTTGAGTTTGGCCCAAGGGCATATATTTTCATTTTTTGATCTTGCTACACAAAGTTAATTTGTGCATTTTTTGTATTCTGGGGCCCACTCACTAGCTAAGGAATTAATTGTACCTACTTACGATAGATTTAGGTACTGTTTTGTGTTATAGTGATAAATGAATTCAGGTCTGTATCTGGTATGAAAGAGGCTTAATAATAGGCAGAATCCAAATTTCTTTCTAAAGTAATTAATTTTTAATAATTTGTAATTATTTTTATAAATGAGAAAAGTTTCTGTGGGAATCCCAAAATGACAAACTCCGCCCGCCATTATAAATCAATTTTTTATACATAGAGATATAATATATTTCAAGTATTGGAAAATTGTAATTTATTTTTTCTTTAATCTTTATTATTTTGTTTGAAAAGATTGAAAAAATAAAAATCCAATTGATTTTCTAATTAAAAGTGACTGAAAAATATCAAATAAAAAATCGATTCGATTTTTTACTTTACCATGTTTGTCAAAATATCTCTTAGTGAGTTAGTGTGAGTGCGTGTGTTACCAAATTTTGTGTCATGGTCTAGCTCACAAGCCAATGAAGGTATCAAAACGGAATTTTATATTTAGATTGAGATTAAGAATGGGTGAAATTGGACCAAAAATAGAGGGGGGATCAGTTTATAAACTTTCTCCGATTTGTACGAAATTTCGCAAAGTTAACCTTTAGGCTTTAGGGAACTATCAATAGAAAAATCAGCTTCCGCATCTAAAACTCTACTTTGGGTCTTATACCTACTGTCATTTTTAACCGACTTCAAAAAAGGAGGAGGTTCTCTATTCGACTGAATTTTTTTTTTTTTATTTTATTTTTTGTGCCTATATTACCTCATATCTTCGCCAATTGTCAACCGATTTTAAAATTTTTTTTGCATTGGGTCCAGTCTAGCTTCCAATTGGTCCCATTTTTTTCGTTTTTTTGCATAGGTATTAGACCTTTTTTATTAGGTTTGTTTAGACCTAACCTCTTTGTTTATGAACCGATATCGATGGTTCTTTTTTTATCCGAAAGGGGTGTCTTAGGGATGGTGTCATATTAATTTGGTCAAGTTCTGATGATATGATCACTATTAATAACATCACTAAAAAGAGAAAAATAAAAATAATTTTTAAGAAAAAAATAAAAACCGACTTCAAAAAATTAAAT
The DNA here is from genome assembly GCA_024734495.1 of Forficula auricularia. Classification (NCBI taxonomy): domain Eukaryota; kingdom Metazoa; phylum Arthropoda; class Insecta; order Dermaptera; family Forficulidae; genus Forficula; species Forficula auricularia. The sequence goes on along the minus strand of JALMQS010000863.1, from coordinate 123,969 downwards.
GTAACAAATAAAATACACTAAAAGGTATAAAATAATTATTATCTTATTTAGTTACAACTAAACGAAGAAATATTAACATGAAATTACTTTTTGAAGTTGGTGCCAAACATATACCTTTTATGAATCGCACTCGACGGATCTTACTTAGTACGTTTGGCGGGTACGCTCGCTTATAGGTATAGTTTGTTTGGTACCGACTTCAAAAAGTAATTTCATGTTAATATTTCGTAGTTTAGTTGTAACTAAATAAGATAATAATTATTTTATACCTTTTAGTGTATTTTATTTGTTGCATTTAATTTTTTGAAGTCGGTTTTTATTTTTTTCTTAAAAATTATCAAATGAAATAAATTAAAAATTTTGGTAACAGACATTATGACAAAACAGTTATTATCTCGAAAAATATATTTTTTTCGATGTTTACTTATTAGGGCTTTTTTGTAGACCGAAATGCCATGATTTTGCTCAATTTTTTTAATCAATATATTTAGTTTAAACCGTTTTTTAAATAATTCGAAAAAAGAAGCAAAAAATCACTTTTTACATTCACGATTACAATACTTGACCATACCCTGTTTGGTAAAGTAAAAAAATCACTTTATTTCTTACCCATTCTCACACCCAATGATAAATATATATATTATTTATTTTTGACCCCTCAAAAAATTCGACCATAACCAAAAATAAATAATAGCATGATATTTAAGTTCTAATTTAATTACAAGTACCTGGAGACACCGAGCGATGCTCGGTAACTTCTTCCTTCAGTTAAAACCTTTATTTTAATATTATTTTTAATTTAAAATTCTGATAAAAAGGTCGATTTTTATTTGAGAGCCGTTTTCAAATTAAAAAAAAATACAAATATATATAGTATTCGACCACTGTACCCCCCCCCCCCCCGCTTGACCCCACCCCCGAAACCTCGCCCTACCCCCGGATCCCCCACCACTGCACCCCACCTCCTGCACCTGTTTTGATTCAACCATATGATTCATTTTTATTCATCCAATTGTTAATAAATAAAACCTATCAAAATGTGTTGTTTTTTCAGAAAATTGAGACCTGCTCATGCGAAATATATTTTAAAATAAATTCTTGATTATTTTTTATTCTATTAAATAAATAAAGTTCTTTATAAAAACAATTATAAAACGTTTATTAATATTTCTATCGTTTAGGTTGAACAAAATATGTTAAAATCCACAATCACAATACTTTTTCAAGGCCTTTTAGAATAATGAATTAAGACAACCCATTGTCTGCCTGAGGTACAAAAGGAAAAGGGAAACCTCTTTTAAAACCTTAAGAATTGGATTTGTCTACCTGAGAATAATTAATTTGATTACGAAAAAACCCATCAAAAACAATTTTGTCGAAGATGAGACCGTGACAGATCGAATTGTCACCCCGAAAACCCCTAACCAGTGAATTTCATCAAAATCGGAAGAGTCGTTTTCAAAATAGAACCAAGATACAAATATATAAACAAATAAATATACAATTTTTGCTCGTTTATAAGAGTAGATTTGTGCGAAAGGTGGAATTATGTTGGTTATTGAAAAAATTTATTCTACTCAGATTTGATCAAATAGGCTGGTTTTTAAATATATATTATATTTATTTTTATACTTTGTAAAATTTATTATTGAATCTTAAAAAAAAAAATAATGTTTATACAAACCAGGCTGATTTTTTTCTTCCCTTCTTATTCTACCCCTTGTTGAAGAGTTTCGCGATTTTTTTCAATACATATCATATTAAATCTTTAAAAGCGATTCTTTAATCGTTTTCTCATCTTTTATAACTGTCAAGTAAAATTCTTTGATGAAAAACGTAAAGAAGAAAAAGAAGAAAAGAAGAAAAAGGTTTCCATGCTAAGGATAACGTTGGAGAGGGGGCTCTTTTCAAGGGGGGGGGGTTTCTATTGTATGACTGACAGCCGAGCCTCTGGTAACACGAGAACATGCTAATGGGCTCTTCCCGCAGAAAAATAGGGATCCGGGATGAGGGCTGCAAATCAAGGAATTATGCAAATGGCGCCACCAGGAAGGAACTTGCTGCCCTATTATAGAGGCACATCTTGTCGGATAAATTCTTCACCATTAGTGATCGTTTATTATTTTCATCCAAGTCAAAATATAAAAAACATTTCTTCGAAAATATATATAAAAGGGGGTGACCTATTTCAAAAAGTGGCTTTAATTGTAAGTTGCGAAGTACAAATACCAATTACATTTAGAGGATTCTTTTCAAACAAATAAGAATTAAAAGCTGATATTTTTATTATTAAAAAAAATAAAACCGACTTCATAAATATTAAATACAACAAATAAAATAATAAGAAATCAAAAATCAAATAAAATGCACTAAAAGGTTTAAAATAATTATCTAATTTAGTTATAACTAAACGACGAAATATTAAAATGAAATCACTTTTTGAAGTCGGTGCTAAACATATACATTTTATGAATCGCACTCGATGGATCTTATTTAGTACGTTTGGCTACCCTCGCTTATATACAATAGTTTGTTTAGCACCGTCTTCAAAAAGTGATTTCATGTAAATAATTCGTCGTTTAGTTGTAACTAAATTAGATAATTATTTTAAACCTTTTAGTGCATTTTATTTTATTTTTAATTTCTTATTATTTTATTTGTAGCATTTAATTTTTTTGAAGTCGGTTTTATTTTTTTAATAAAAATTATTTTTATTTTTCTCTTTTTAGTGATGTTATTAATAGGGACTTAATATAATACCTTGCATGCATCGCGTAAGAGAAAGTGTCGGGCGAATGAATCAGAAAATGATAAAAAAATTCAATTAATAAATATAGAAATTCTCTCGAAACGTTTGCGGGTTTTAAATGAATGTTTTAAGATTGTTTTTTTTTTCATAAAAGATTTTATTTATTATAATTTCTATTATTTGCTTATAAGAATTGGAGATTTACGTTATTTCGTCATTGATCATATCATCAGAACTTGACCAAATTAATATGGTACCACTCCTAAGGTGGGGATAAAAAGAATCATCGAAAATGGTCCACGTGGCAAAAAGTTTTCGCTGAACATACATAAAATAAATAAATAAATAAGTAGTTAGGTATCTTAACTATCTTGGAGCTATACTGATCCAAACGTAGAAAGAATCATTAAAATCGGTTCATAAACAAAGAAGTTATGCCTGAACAAACATAACAATAAAGTTCCAATACCAATGAAAAAAATGGGACCACTCGGAAACTAAACTGAACCCAGTGCAAAAAAATCATCAAAATCGGTTCACGATTGGCGAAGATATCAGGTAACATAAATAATACTGATCCCAATGCAAAAATACATCAAAATCGGTTCACGATTGGCAAAGATATCAGGTAACATAAATACAAAAAAAAATTCAGTCGAATTGAGAACCTCCTCCTTTTTGAAGTCGGTAGTTTAAAAAAGGATTTTTGGTATTTGTTGCTCTATTATATAGACTTACCATAATATTTTTCTCAAACCGGAAAATTTTGAGATTTTACTCGAAACAGAAATTGTGTGCCGCCTTCTAGGGCAACTACGAACCGGGGACCAAATCATGCCCTTGAAACTTCTCCATCCGGCCCGCGCCTACTACAGAATTAATTCACAAATATTTACTATATTAAATATTATATTAATGCCATATTTGAGATTTTACAATTATTCTTTCTTCAATAAAAAATTGAATAAAATGATCAGAAAATGTATATGAATTGAAATTAGTATCTATATTTTCACAATAAACCTCACTTAATCACCATTAAATTTATAGAAAATTATAGAGAACTTAGGAGAGCAAATACCTGTAACAAGTAAGCAATGATATGGAGCAAAATATTAGTGTATTATTGATATAATTTTCGTATAATATGTTATATCCGATCCTGCTCATAGTATTCAATGTTCCCATATGACACATAGCCCTATCTCTAAAAAATTCTCTTTAAAAATTCTTGGTAATTTTTAATCGCGTTGAAAAATCCTTTAAAATTTAGTTATTTACAAAGATTTTCTTTTGGTGATGAATAATTGCTAAAAGCCATTTTTCCAGGCTTCACTTTTTGACTTAGTGTGTACTATATATTCGGCACTTATTAATTTTTTTCTCAATAACCGAGACAAATTGACAAACGCTTCCGGGTTCATATATGATACCTTCAAACTGGGACAGTCCCGGTCAAATCGGGACATATGGCAAGTTTACCTATATACCTCTTAATTTCTGTCGTAACTATTATACTATGCAAAGTGTAGGGTAAGTCCGGGAGAGATGCTACACATTTTAAAAAACCATTATTCTAAAGCCCATGGTGTACATAACTATAAGTAAATAGTTGTTATATTAACACAATAAAATGTATTAAGTGTGTAATGGGTTATTATTAAATTAAAAAATGTATAATAAGTAGAAAAAATTTATTATTTATTTCTAAAACGTTGCTCTGTGGCCTCTCACCCACAGGTGTCAGGAGTGATGCCACACCCTACGGGAAAGACGCCGCACATCTTTAAATTACAATAGTAGAAAAAACATTGTTTATAAAACTATTTAAGAATTAAAAAAAAAATTTAGGTATAAAAAAAAGCTAAAAATATATATTTTGAACATAGAAAGTTCTTTAAAGATTGTAAACAAGATTTTGCCAAATGAAAAACAATAATAAATAATTGGACAATATTTGAGCCGTTTATTTTGAAAGTGGCCTAACTCCAATTTTGTAAAAAATGAGTTAATGACAGATTTATTAGACATAGATGTCTTCATTTCAAATTTATAATATCATAGCCAAAGGAGTACAAAATCATCATGAATTCGTTTTAGCTATATAACGTTTTGATATTTTGACCCCCGAAGGGGGTTTGGGGGGGGGGGGCGCGCACGAATGAAAATTATCAAATAACTCCTAAACTATTAAACCTACAGAAAATTTTATAATAAACAAAGTTGTAGGGGATGTGATTTCTGACAACTTTTGTTTAAAAAAATTTCTCCCAAAAATTACCCAAAGGGAGGGGGAGGGGGTGAAAAAATGTAAATTCTTGCCCTTGGAGCAAACTAAACCAAATTTTGTATACGTAATCTCTGGGCCTCTAGAGAGCTAGAAATACAAAAACTAACCACCCAAAATGTGAGGGAGGGTCAAAAAATGAAAATTCTTTTTCTTGGGCCAAACTCAACTAAATTTTGTATACATAATCTGTGGGTCACTAGAAGGCTAGAAATGCAAAAACTGGCCGCGGAAGGTGGGTGCGGGGTGCGGTGAGGAATAAGGTGGAGTAAGGTGGGGGTGCAGGGGGTGGTGCGGGGTGGAGTCCAGGGCGCTAGGCGGGGGTGTGGTGCGCAGGGTTGGAGGGCACGGGGTGGGGTCCGGGGTGGATGGGGTGCGGGGTCCGAGGTGGGTGGGGTGCTGGAGGTGTTTGGGGGGAATGGTGCGGGAGTGGGGGTGATGGGTGGGAGTGGGGGGTGAGGGTGGGGTTCGAGGGCTGGGGGTCCGGGGGCGTGCCCCCTGGCTAGCAAGAGGGCCGCCGAAGGCAGGCCTTGCAGCTAGCATATAAATATATGTATTTATAAAAATATAAATACAAATATCTCAAAATAACAAATAATGGATTAGGCCACTTTCAAAATAAACGGCTCATTTAGTCTTTTTTAGAAATTTTTCTATTTTGGCGACCACAATCGACACAAAATTCTTCAAAAATAATGCAGTCCTCATGAAGCAATCTCTCCACAACGTACTGTGTACTATAAATATTTGTATTTTTTTAATTTGTTACCGTGCATCGCTCGGTGGCTCCAGATACTTAAAATAATTACAGTTAGTAATTAGGTTATTCTCGTAATATATAAATCTTAAGAATATATACTTCGAACTTTTACTCCATATTCGAAATAAGGTTATAATATTTATCAAAAATTCTATTTATATTAATAAATTATTATTATTATTATTAATATTAATATTAATATATAATTCTTATAAATATGGCTTTATTTTTGTTGGAGGATTATTTTTGACGCTTAGCTTGGAAAATATATTGAAACAGGAAAATCAGGTCAGTCCATCATTCAACGCCTGCGAGGAGACCCAAACATTTCTCTTCTGTCAAGCTGCTTTAATCCGAAACCACATTTCACCTCTGGATGGACAGTTCAACTTTTCCTCACTCAAGCACCAGAAGAAGCACATATTTTTAATCAGGACTTTTATTTACACTTAATAAATACCCATTGTAAGTATCATTTGAAATGCGGGTATTGTAAAATATATATATGGAGAAAAAAGGTTGACTTTTTTAAGACTCTGTACGCTGTTTGCAGTTTTGGGAAATAATAAAAAAAGTAACCTGTTTGATTGATTATTATTTTTGTATTACCATATATGGTCAAGTATTATAATCGTCCATGAAATTTTTTTTTTGCTTATTTTTTCGAAATATTTCAAAAGCGACTGAAACTATTTTGATTAAAAAAACTGGGCGAAACCATGGCATTTCGGTCTACAAAAAAGCCCTTATATGTGAACATCGAAAAAATTATATTTTTCGAGATAATAATTGTTTTGTCAAAATGTCTGTTAGGTTGTTATTCTGTTAGTCTGTTCGTTACCAAATTTTTGTGGACGAGCTAGGTCAAAAACTAGTGTGAATATCAAAACCAAATTTCACATATAGCTTTGGTGCATTGAGGCTAAGAGCTGATTAGATTTTGGTGAATTTCGACCCAAAATTAAGAGGGGGAGGGGGGGGGTTTAAAAAATTAAAATTATAATATTTTCAAACTAAAAAAACAAGAAAAATGAAATATATTATAAAATAAACAAATAATAACGAAAATGTTTTTTTTCTGGAGCCAAAATTAGGGGGGGGGGGGGGCAAAAAATAAAAATCGGGGCCATTTGAGCAAACTCAACCCAATTTTGTATACATAATCAGTGGGCCCCCATAACACTAAAAATGCAAAGACAAACCGCCCAAAATGCCTGAGCGAGGGGGGGGGAGGGGTCAAAAATGAAATCTAGGCTCTTGGACCAAACTCAATTAAATTTTATATACATAATCAGTTATGCAACATGCTAATGTACTAACGTAGTAGCAGTCATTTTGACAAAATCACTAATAATTATATTTTTTTCGATGTTCAGTCATCAAGGCTTTTTTAGACCTAAACGCCATGATTTCGCTCAAATATCAACGATACCCAAAACTGAGTATGGAACACGATGAAGAAGAATCCAGCCTTATATAGAAGACAATAAAAAAAAATCATACTTGAAAATAATTTTTCTCCACATTTCAGACTTTAGTTCTGGTTGATCAATTTAAGAGGGAAAAATGAGAAAAGAATACCACAGCGTATGTTTTTATTTTATTTTATCAATTTATTTATTTTTTTTGTAAAATATTTAAAAAATTTTAAAGTATTTACTAATTTGAATCTAATTTTCGAAAAATTATATCCAAGTTGGTACTTGATCTAAGAACTAATTCTTTTACTTTATTTTGTTTTTCACTTTGTTTAAAAGATAACAAAATTTGAAAACCATATTCGAATTTCCTTAAATTTCCTTTAATTGAATTTTTATCCTTTAGAGACCGAGTGGGGTTTCCGTTTATTTTCTTAATTAAAATATGCTCTTAATCAGCAACACGAAACTGCTTTGCAATTTATCTTCCACACCATCTTCTTCTCTACCTTGAATAAAATAGCAAGAGGACACTTGAAAATAGATTCCTCCATTTATTATAAGGCTATCCTCTTTTATATGTGATATCATCAAAAGTTAAAGCGGTATTTATTTACTAATTTAAAATAAGCTGCAACGGATCGTTGCTAAACTTTATCCAATGTACTTTCTTATTCTAGGGCAAAGTACTTTAAAATATAATTTTACTAAAAACTTTATTAAACCTTTTTTGTGGACCCCAACAATATTAAATTTCATCAAAATTGGTACAGTCATTTTCAAAATATTTAGAAAAAAACTAAAAAAGTACTGAAATAAAGTACTAATGTGTGTGGGCTGACATGTTCCAAAAACTAGTCAGTGCTTTATTTTGTTAAAGTAATTGTAGGTTTTCAATTTCATTACAATCGGTTGTAGGGTGTGGAAAAAATCGTGGACGAAAAAAACGATAACATCCATCCATCCGCACGCACTTCTTGAAAAAATGACACTTTTTGGCCTCTGGACGAGACCCCATATAATTTTTGGCAAAACCGTCAGGTGTTAAAATTCAACCTAAATGAATACTACAATTTGTGACTTTAATTGAGAACATGGGTTCCGTAGGCGTTACCTGAGGACCCTTTGAAGTTGCGCTTGCCACGAGACCGATTACAATACTTTACCCATGCTTCGCATTGGATAAAGTAAAAATAACAAAATAAAAATATATTTTTTTCATACTACAATTATTCTTATTTAGATAATGAGAGATTTTCCACATTTATTTTATTTGCCAGATCGATTCTATATTTAATATTTTAATGATGTAATAAATGTATGTATGATTATAACATGTTGAAATAATTTTTTATTGTTTTTCGTAATAAATAAATAAAAAAAAATTTTATAAAAACAATCAAAAAACTTTTATAAAAAATTCAAACGTTTCGGGAGAATTTTCCATTAAAAATGGTAGAATTTCCCTAGAATCGTTTCGAATTTACTTTACCATACAGGGTATGGTCAAGTATTGTAATCGTACATGAAAAAAGTGTTTTTTTGCTTCTTTTTTTCAAAATATCACAAAAACGGATTAAACTATTTTGATTAAAATAATTGGGCCAAACCATGGCATTTCGGACTACAAAAAAGCTTTAAAAGTGAGAATCGAAAAAATTATATTTTTCGAGATAATAACTGTATTGTCAAAATGTCTGTTAGTTAGTCTGTTAGTACGTGCGTTACCAAATTTTGTGGACGAGGTAGCTCAAAAACTAGTGTGAATATCATAACCAAATTTCCCAAGTAGTTTTGGTGCATTGATTTTTCGTTTATTGGGCCACGCAGGTGATGGCCTCCACTAACAAGAAATATTTACATAGTCGGGTGAATTTAATTATAGGAGTATTTACATAATTATAGAAACATTTACATAACATATTTACATTTTTTTCTTTATACAATTTCTAGCGCATGGCGATTTCCCTATAAGTTCACCTGTTGAAGCTATAAAAATTCATCAAAGAACCCCTCATCGCCCTGAAGGTCATATCGCATAAAGTTCTCTGGGAAATTCCCAGGGCGACAAGGGGAGGCACCGCTTTATGCCACCACACTCTCTTCCACGAGAGTGTGATGGCTTCAACTCTCACAGAACCCGAGCCCACCCCAAACCTTGCTGCAATGTTGCTCACCAGAGTGGAGTTGCCTTTATAATAATTGATTTTGTTTCTGTGGGCAACCCCCAGTCCAAGGAGCGCTGACACTATCTGCACATCCAGAACCCACACCGTCCCCGACCCGTCCTTCGCAACGATGGCCTGCTTCCTGTTCCCGGCCGAGCTCTGATATAAATATTCGAGCTCGACCCGCATTCCCTTTTTTATTAGCTCATCAGCCAGACGTCTAACCACCACATCATGCCTCCTGAGCCTTCCATCGTGCGTCCGCCCACACGACTGGAGAATATGCGCTGTCGTTTCAGTTTTTCTACACCCGGCCCTACACATGGGTGGAACCTCCGGCCGCCTTCCCCTACTTGTTCTAACGGCCGAAGGAAGAGACCCCGACCTAAATCTAGAGCTGATTAGATTTTCGTGCATATCGACCGAAAATTAAGGGGGAAATAAATTTAAAATTATAAAATTTTCAAACTATAAAAACAAGAAAAATGAAATATACTATAAAATAAACCTATAATAAGGAAAATATTTTTTCTGGCGCAAAAATTAAGGGAAGGGGGTTAAAAATTAAAAATCTAGGCCTTTGGACCAAACTCAACCAGAAGTGTATGGTAAAGTCAAGTGGATGGCCACATCAGAACGTGTCAATTTATTTAATAAACATTTTGAGATTGTTTTTATAAGAAATTGTATTTATTTTTATGATTTAGTAGTACATTCGAGAATAAATATCGACTTTTTGACTTAATCGATATTTTTTATCTTCACTGACAATAAGTTTTCTGCCAAGTGCTGCACACTTTGTGTTCTTCTATCTCCAAGGCTATAAAAGTAACTTTCACTTTTCAATTCTAGGTGAAAGTAAGTAAACGTATACTACTTCTTCTTCAAGTGCCATACTTGATTCCGAGTAGAGAGTATCTTGTCCATTGTAATTTTACTTGGGAAATTTTTCACAGGTGTGGTTTCTCATTGTCTTCCCCTTGAAGAACATGTACTTAATAGATAGAAATTGAATTTTGGGGTAAACGAGTTTTCGTGGCCATCAGAGCCCAAAGTTCCAGTAAATGGTACATTAGTACGTGCGCCCTGATTTTAAAGACAGAGAAACGAAACCAACACTTTAACTAGTTTTCGGCTAAAGTGGTACAACAAGCTTTTGGCAGAAATAAAAGGACTGGAAGTAAATAAAACGTTTTTTTATTTTTAGAAATTTTTTCAAAGACGATTCTATTGATTTTTTTTATAATCTGTTTTCATACCAAGTATAATGAGTTCTTTACTTGATTAAAATTTTATTCCGATGATTAAGCATGTGGAAAAAACAATCGAATATTCTTTCAAAATTAGTTTGTCTTTCAAGAAGCTTAATGTTCTTTGAATAATGAAATTATGAGAGAAGTTAATTTAGAGATTTTTACAGAAATAGCACAAACATTTTATTTAACCTTTTGTTCTTAATTTATCATAGATATAGAGAAATTTAGACTGACAAGCACACAGAGAGAAAAATGGTTGAAAAATGATTTTTCTCCAGATTTTAGATATTTATAATAAGTAAAATAAGCTGACGTGTTCTGATGTGGCCATCCACTTGACATTACCATACAACCTGATCCCTCTCTTATATTTAATATTTAATAAAATTATTTATAATCCTGTAGGGGAGGGGTTATTTTTTGCATTTTTAGACTTCTAGGGGGGCCCACTGATTATGTATACAAAATTTGTTTGAGTTTGGTACAAGGGCCTAAATTTTCATTTTTTGACCCAAAATTTGGTAACGCACAGACTAACTAACAGACAACCTGACAGACTAACAGACATTTTGACAAAACAATTATTATCTCAAAAAATATAATTTTTTTGATGTTCACTTATTAGAGCTTTTTTGTAGACCGAAATTCTATGGTTTAGGTCAATTTTTTTAATCAAAATAGTTTCAATCGTTTTTGAGATATTTTGAAAAAAAAATTCTTTTTTCATGCACGATTACAATACTTGACCATACCCTGTATGGTAAAGTAAAAAGCTAGAAGTCAATAATCCTATTTAAGCTTCAATGTTAAGCTTTTGGCCCAAATTGTCAAACTTCCCTTGCACTTCTTTACTTGAAGGTTGGGGAAGTTATTATTATTATTATTATTATATCCAAACGCCTCCCACTCGATCGCGAACCCAAAGATCGAAAATAATTCTCTTCCTCACTCCAGGACGCAACCACAATGAGGCCGCGTTGAAAGACAATTATAAATTAAATTAAATTAGGGAACAAATAAAAGATTTTTTTTTTTTTTTTTGTCAATAATTTAAAAAATCTTTTCTTCGTTCCCTAATTTAATTATTATTATTATTATTTTTTCTCTCAAAATCGATATCTATATACGATTTTTTAAACAACCTCTTCGAATAACAAGTTTCGCAAATATCTCGTACAAGTTAAGTCGAAGAGCTTTGGGATTTGAAACTTAAGCTATCGAGAAGCTATAAGAAGTACCTCGAGATTTTAAACTCAAATAAACTCATAAGTACATAATTCGAAAGCAGAAAATTGGTATTGTGATTTCAAATTAGGGAGAAACTAATCTGGTAGATGTGTGGTGGGCACTCAAGTTGATTAATAAATTCATAGGTGATTTGAACTAAGAAAAAACAAAGGCCCCAAGATGATAATCTCTCTTTTTTGGGAGTCCGAGCAATCCTAGTTCATTCTAGTATGTGATGATGTGTTCATCGGTAGCACTATCGAAAATAAATCTGGTGCAGCTGTTTATAAAAATCTTTCCAAGTTGGCATTTGGGGAAGAAATGGAGGATATAAGTGAAAGTCGTGTGATTCGCACACCAGCTGATTTTAATAAAAATTAATTCTAATTAAAAAACTAGTTTCATATATAATAGCCTAGATTAATTTGCAGCAACGCTAACGTGATGCTGCCGACAGGAAGCGCTGATGCCGTCGGTATATTTGTGGCAAATTTGAAATATAATTGTAATTTTAACTCGAATTTTGAAATGAAAGACTCCAATTGATTTTAAATTAAGAAACATTAAATATATTCATAATTATTCCCCCCCCCCTCACCACTCAAAAATTAAATATTCAATTCGTTTTTCTTTGCGCACAGAAGAAAAAATTAATCACATCTTATTTGATTTTTATTTTATATGTTATTTGTTTATTTTTTAATAATTTGGCACATTTTTATAATTTTTTAAAAATCTAAATTTTGTTATTCTTATTTTTTGATTTTTACAAAATTGAACGACTTAAGACACGCATGCCCATATGAGTTTCTCATGGCAATACTCGATGGAGCAGCCTGTCATACAAACAACACCTGATCTCTTTTAAATATATGGAGCCTTATATCGATTATCGATCCCAAATTTTTAAAAAAATGATATAATATAATTCTCCTCTTCACACGATCCCACTTATTTAAATAAATCTACTTCCACACAAAAAATATCACAATGCTGTAGATTATAGAAAAAAAATACTTCCAGATTCATATAGATAGCCTCATTTCTGTAGCTGTGTCAGGACGAAAATGAGGCGAAACTTTTAAGAGAGTATGTATTTTCGGGAGTTTACAGGTATACATTTGTAGTGTGGTTTTTTAAGAGGAATAAAATTTTTGGACCGAGACGCTGTCCGCCAGGCCACCAGCCTGGAGGGCCGAGCTTCGTGGGCGTGCCGCAGGCACGCATGAAAAGCTCGTTAACTACAAAGAGAAAACAACAATCTAGGCGTCCGCACTAAAATTCCCAATGAAATAGTACACAGTACAGAAAAGTACTCACTAAGTGGCCTAATTAACTAACGCTATAAAAATCATTGACAGATTAATTGAATTTTATCTAAAACAGAATCCTCATTGATTTTTTAGATTTCGCTAGTGAAAATGACCTTTACTGAATTTTACTCTCGGGAAATCCAATCCTATCTATTGATGCGATTCTATATAATATATGAAAGCATGAACATGATATTAATATAAATTTCTATAGGCTTCAAGGGGGATTTTGTACATCCATATTAAATTGCCAGTTTCTTGTGACGCCTTTGACAGGTTCAGTTCATTTATTGAATTATAATGAGAAGCTGGAAGGTGCTGGAAGCCACGTCTGGATAATATAGATAGGTCCAGTGTTCGATTAAATTAGATTTCCATCAATAGTGCCAATATCTATCCATCCCTTCAACTCTCACACCCACCCTATCTTTCTATCTCTTTTAAATTATATACCCATAATTTAAAATAAAATGTTGATAAAAATCGTTTTTTTATTGAAACCTGCTATTAAAAATTTTCAATTTTTATTCAACATCAAATATACCTATTATTAGAGGAAAAAGTAAAATCTTTGTAAAGGCTTAGTTAGAGTAGCATACAGAAATTCTTTTTTTATATTTGAGACGCTCAGAGCTACAGTGAATCAAGTCCATTAATGATAGTTTCGAGATAATCAATGTTATAATTTATTAACTCTAGATAAACCCTATCGTGATATACAGAATTTTTTATAGGTGTATTTTAAAGACTAACTTAAATATGGGTCATAATTTGTAAATTCAAAAACAAAAATTAAGGTAGTTATTTAATTTTAAATAATAATTTTCTGGACTTGATCCAACTTTGGCCCTGAAATGCTTTTTACATAATCTTGATCAAATGAATACGATAGGGTGAAAATTAAAACATTTTATTACTTTTTCACACATGTATAATAAGATAATATTAAAAATAATATAATAATAAAACATGAGCAAGATGCGAGATAGGTTTTACAAAAAAAGAAAAAAGAGTTTTGAATTCGAAATATTTCGGAGGTGAGCCCATCATCAGGATTCAAAAAAAAGTTTTTTTCTGACTCCTGATGATGGGCTCACCTCCAAAATATATCGAATTCAAAACTCAAGTTTGTTTTATTTCTTTTTTGTGAAACCTACCTCGCATCTTGCTCAAGTTTTATTATTATATAAAAATGTTTCACCTAGAACAAACACCTAACTCCTTAAAAGCTATTATAAAAAGTAATATTTTAATCCGGGTGAAAATACTTCATTTCCTGATTTAATTTTTCTACTATAGTGATTCTGATACGCTGGAAAAGATTTCATATGTGCTACTATATCGGGATTTTGGACTTGATCCAGTTTAGAGCGGACAATTTATGAGAGTTTTCAGGTTCAAAGGCAACTGCTGCCATTTGTTAAAAAATAGCAATAATAGGGACTTAGTTCAGTATGTTTCTGAAAATATACACCATTAACAAGTATTAATCCGAAACAAACAAAATGTCTACAATATTGGACTTGATCCAGTTTAGAGCGGAAAATTTATGAGAGTTTCAGGTCCAAAGACAACTGCTGCCATTAGTTAAAAAATAGCAATAATAGGGACTTAGTTCACTATGTTTCTGAAAATATACACCATTAACAAGTATTAATCCGCAACAAACAAAATTTGTACAATTTTGGACTTGATCCACTTTAGATCTGAGAGCCTCATTATTCTCTGGGTTTTAGTGAACTCTCTCTCTATAACGAGCATCTTTTTGAAGGAATCGCAAAAGGCAAATGGCCATTCATAGAATAAAAGAAATCAAAGAATAAATCTCTAGTAGTGTGAAACAGGTCTGGACTTGTATTTGGAAATATCTTACCCTCGAAACGAAAGAGAGATGAATCTATCCACACACATTTAATTCAATTTCTTCAATCAGATTTTAATGTAAGAATCGCTCACCCGCACAATATTATATAAAATAGTATATAAGTACCTGGAGGCACCGAGCGATGCTCGGTTACTTCTTCCTTCAGTTAAAAGCTTTATTTTTAATATTATTTTTAATTTAAAATTCTGATAAAAAGGTCGATTTTTATTTGAGAGCCACTTTCAAATTAAAAAAAAATACAAAAATATATAATAGTCGCCCAATGTAGCCACCCCCCCCCCACCACCACCCCGCTCGACCCCACCCCCGAAACCTCTCCCTACCCCCGGATTCCCCACCACTGCGCCCCACCTTCTGCACCTGTTTTGATTCAACCATATGATTCATTTTTATTCATCCAATTAATAAATAAAACCTATCAAAATGTGTTGTTTTTTCAGAAAATTGAGACTTGCTTATGCGAAATATATTTTTAAATAAATTCTTGATTATTTTTTATTCTATTAAATAAATAAAGTTCTTTATAAAAACAATTATAAAACGTTTATTAATATTTCTAACGTTTAGGGAGAACAAAATATGTTAAAATCCACAATCACAATACTTCTTCAAGGCCTTTTAGAACAATGAAACAAACAACCCATTGTCTGCCTGGGTATAAAAGGAAAAGGAAACCTTTTTTAAAACCCTAAGAATGGGATTTGTCTACCTGAGAATAATTAATTTGATTACGAAAAAACCCATCAAAAACAATTTTGTCGAAGATGAGACCGTGACAGATCAAATTGTCACCCCAAAAACCCCCTAACCCGTGAATTTCATCAAAATCGGTAAAGCCGTTTTCAAAATAGAACCTAAGATACAAATATATAAACAAATAAATATACAATATTTGCTTGTTTAATAAGAGTAGATAAAAAATGTGAAAATCTTTTCAAGCTTCGATAAGCTAGAGCCGTCCTAATGAAATTGTAAATTGATATTATGACTTCACCATAAAATATCAATAAAATAAGCTGACGTGTTCTGATGTGGCCATCCACTTGACTTTACCATAAAACCTGGCCCCTAAAATTATTTATAATCATGTAGGGTGGGATTAGTTTTTGCATTTTTATTCTTCATTGGCTCCACTGATTATGTATATAAAATTTGGTTGAGTTTGGTATATGGTATAAGATTTTCATTTTTTGACCCCCCCCCCCCATTTTAGGCGGTTAGTTTTTGAATTTTTAGACTTCTGGGGGTACAGTGATTATGTATACAAAATTTGGTTGAGTTTGCTCAAACGGCCTAGATTTTTAATTTTTAACCCACCCTCGAACTCTTAATTTTAGGTCGATATGCACCAAAATCTAATCAGCTCTTAATCTCAATGGACCAAAACTACGTGTGAAATTTGGTTTCGATATTTCCACTAGTTTTTGAGCTAGCTCGTCTACAAAAAATGGTTAGCGCACGGACTAACTAACAGACATTTTGACAAAACAATTATTATCTCAAAAAATATAATTTTTTCGATGTTCACTAATTTGAGCTTTTTTGTAGAGCGAATCGCCATGGTTTCGCTCAATTTTTTTAATCAAAATAGTTTCAGCCGTTTTTGAGATATTTTGAAAAAAAGAAGGAAAAAACCACTTTTTTCATGCACGATTACAATACTTGACCATATCCTGTATGGTAAAGTAAAAATGAGGTTTCCTGTATTTTTGAACAAAGTTAGCCCAAAATTTAAACAGTTCTTCGAATTGAAAATTTAATCATTTTGGCACAAAAACAAACTTTCTACGATTTCCTGATATCATCGTTATTATTATCCGAGTTGTTACACTTACTCAGCACTAGTGCTGGTAAACTTTCACCTACCCTGGGAGTTCTTTTCTTTTAGGGTTAGGCTCGGACGGTGCGAAAAGGAAATTCACCCTGGCCCGCAGACCGTTTTCAGATAATTAATTAAGAAACTTGTGGACTATGTGGCAGGTTTGAAGATTATTTTTATTAAATAAAAGATTCACGGGTTTTTGGACAATTTTTTTTTATTCATGTTAAATATCAATTTTCCTACGACGTTTCGTCCTTTTTCAGGACTTTTTCAAGTACTCAATTACTTAAAACATTAATCGTTGATAAAATAGTGAGACCATCGAGACAATAAATAGTGTATTTTAATATTAATCCCATGGGATATTATTAGTACACTATTTATTGTCTCGATAAATACACTATTTATTGCCTCGATGGTCTCACTGTTTTATCAACGATTAATGTTTTAAGTAATTGAGTACTTGAAAAACTCCTGAAAAAGGACGAAACATCGTACATGAAAATAACATTAATAAAAAAAATTGTCCAAAAACCAGCGAATCTTTTATTTATTTTTAAAATGGACATGAACCATAATAAAGTTATTATTATTATTATTAATATTCAGGGATTTTAAGAGAGTTTATTCCCAAAGTAAGAGGATATTAGGCTTTTTATAAATAAAGAAGATTCAATTCTATCTACACCATGGCTGTTTGGTTTCGATTCTACAAGGAGACCATTGTCAAGACCTGAAAAACAATAACAATACAGGTGTCAAATATTTTAAAATTAAATAGATTTTATTTAAGATTAATTATTTAATACATTTATAAAAAGCATAATATCCGCTTAATTTGGCAAATAAATTCTTTAAAATCCCTATATATCAAATCAATCTTGCCTAGTTTCCTTTATAACTATTAGTACCTGGAGGCACAGAGCGATGCTCGGTAACTTCTTCCTTCAGTTAAAATCTTTATTTTAATATTATTTTTAATTTAAAATTCTGATAAAAAGGTCGATTTTTATTTGAGAGCCGTTTTCAAATTAAAAAAATACAAATATTTCTATATAGTATTCGACCACTGTACCCCCCATCTCCACCCTGCTCGACCCCACCCCCGAAACCTCACCCTACCCCCGGATCCCCCACCACTGCCCCCCCCCACACACATCCACCCCCGCTCCGCATCAAGATCGCTTTCTCATCCTCAAAACTTGTTAATAGAGTTTGTTTCATCAAAATCGTTAGAGCCGTTTAAAAAAAAAAAAATACAAATACTTACATATATATACCTGGAAGACCGAGCTTTGTTCGGGTTTAGTTAATGCTTGACAACAACACACCACAATCACAATATTTCTTCAAGGCCTTTGAGAAAAAAGGATTAACCCAACCCATTGTCTGCCTGGGTACAAAAGGAAAAGAGTAACCTTTTTTAAAACCCTAAGAATGGGATTTGTCTACCTGAGAATAATTAATTTGATTACGAAAAAACCCATCAAAAACAATTTTGTCGAAGATGAGACCGTGACAGATCGAATTGTCACCCCAAAAACCCCCTAACCCGTGAATTTCATCAAAATCGGTAGAGCCGTTTTCAAAATAGAACTAAGATACAAATATATATACAAACAAATATATATATAAATTGTAATGATACAGAAGGCTACCCCTGATTAATAGGCAACCAAGTTGCGATTAAATTGTTATAAAATAAATAAATATATATATAAATAAATATACAATTTTTGCTCGTTTAATAAGAGTAGATTATTATCGAACTAGTTCTTTGTTTAATATAACACGTATTGGATTTCGCGGCATTTTTTCCAGAACATAATCATCGTGTTATATAGGGGTTACAGTATTGATCCCAATTTATGGTCCATATCGAAAGAATTAACTTAAAAAGAAAAATTCGATTTGCAGCCTGGAATAATTGGTG
The DNA here is from genome assembly GCA_024734495.1 of Forficula auricularia. Lineage (NCBI taxonomy): Eukaryota > Metazoa > Arthropoda > Insecta > Dermaptera > Forficulidae > Forficula > Forficula auricularia. The sequence goes on along the minus strand of JALMQS010000863.1, from coordinate 105,151 downwards.
GGAATAGGTCCGGTACTAATTGAGCCAGTTAGTAACACGTCCTTTCATCAGGCGAGCAGCCACCAACATAGTAAGTAAATTCAATGTTCTCCGATTGTTATGCAACGGGCGTCGCACGCCTCTAGTCCTTAGAGCTTACCCTAGGACTAACCCTGAACCCTAGAACAACCCTCAACCAAGACAAATCTGCGAGGGCCATCAGCCCCCGACCACTCGACGCTGTTCACCCTCACCTGCCAGGGAAAACAAAAAAGAAATTGATTCCGAATTTGTCTCTAGAGACAGAACAAGCCTCTTGAGTTTCACATAGAAATGAATATTTGCACAGTTAAAAATTGATAGACGAATGAGATCATAGCACTTCTTGAGGAGCTTTGTTGTCTAAGTACTTTTGCATTTAAAATCAGATTCAGAAAACATAGCCCGGGCGTGCGTTAATTGGTAATTAATTTTTTCTTTGCTTGAGAGAGCTCATACTGTAGAAAAAATTAATTGAATTTTCTATGAGGAAACGTGTGAGGTTTAGTCATACTTTTATGGCGAAATTTGCAGCAAAGAATCATAACTTCTTTGTCTGGTAGAGTTGGACGAAAAATCTTTCGAATACACTTTAGTTCGGATAAGTTCCCTATTGTAATAAGAAGAAAAACGGCACAAAAAATTAAAATCGGTTAACATCTTCCGCTCGCGAATCTAACTTTAAACTTATTAAAAATTGCAAAAATCACGATATTTTTGTAATTTTTTTCTATTAAGTAGCTAAAATTTTTAAAATAAACCCCACTAATTTTTATTTTGCCATACAGGGTATGGTCAAGTATATATAATCCTGGATGAAAAAGGTGTTTTTTTTTGCTTGTTTTTTTTCGAAATATCTAAAAAACGGCTTAAACTATTTTGGTTAAAAAAATTGAGCGAAACCATGGCATTTCAGTCTAGAAAAATATGTGAACATCGAAAAAATTATATTTTTCGAGAAAATAATTGTTTTGTCAAAATGTCTGTTAGTCTGTTAGTACGTGCGTTACCGAATTTTTGTGGACAAACTAGCTCAAAAACTAGTGTGAATATCAAAACCAAATTTCACATTTAGTTTTGGTGCATTGAGATTAAGAGCTGATTAGATTTTGGTGCATATCGAACCAAAATTAAGGGGGGGTTGGAGTGGGGTTAAAAATTAAAAATTCAAAAACTAAGGCCCAAAATGATGGGGGAGGGGGGTAAAAATGAAAATATAGGCCCTTGTACCAAACTTAACCAAATTTCGTATACATTATCCGTGGGCATCCAGAAGTCTAAAAATGCAAAAACTAACCACCGAAAATGGGGAGGGGGTCAAAAAACTAAAAACTAGACCCTCGTACTAAACTCAACTAAATTTTGTATACATAATCCATGGGCCTACTGAAGCCTAAAAATGCAAAAACTAATCCCTCCCTACATGATTATAAATAATTTTATTAAATATTAAATATAAGAGAGGGGCCAGGTTGTATGGCAAAGTCAAGTGGATCCACATCAGAAACGTGTCAGTTTATTTAACTGTATTTTCAAATTTCATTAAACCCCAACCATTAACAAATGTCAATGTTCCGGATTGGACAGCGGAAAAATGGTCACCCTAGTATTTATTTTTAAATATTACTATATTTATTTGCATTATGAAAGATACCCTCTGTAATTTATTCTTATATATATAAGCTGAGAGTTAAAAAAATTACTATGTATCTAATCCAATTAGAAAATTGAACTATTCTTTTATTTTAATCAACCTTTTAAAAACAAAATTAATTACTCTCTTAAGGGAAAACGCTTATTTTTTTATTCAGTGTCTGTCTGCTCGATAGAATTCCCAAGATTGTCCGTCCCTCCTCGCTTTCAATTTATTTTCCCATAGAATTGAAATAAAATAATTTAAGTATAGCTTCTCTTGTTCTCCTTTTCTCTGATTGAATTATTTCTAAATAGTTTCCTTATTAAAATTCAACTAAATCGTTCCAGTGTAACGCTTCTTTTTGTTTTCCCTTTGGGGATTTTTTATTTTTAGTTTGTTATCATTCGCCCCTGTCTATCCACCCCCTTGTGACTTGCCCTCCAGTCTTATTTCTCGATTGATTTGGCGGACACCATAGGAGAAGACCGGAAAGGTTCTTTGCAAAGAAGAGGGATAAAAAAGGAAACGCACCCCCTGGTGGCAGAGGGGTGGCTGAGACAAATCGGAGGACATTTGTGTCCCGGCCAAAGGGGCTTTGTATCTTCAACCAAACTGCCGCCCATTCCAATCAACATACATGTATACAATACAACGACAATCAAATTGATTCGAAACGTGATTGTTGTAAATTGTAAACGTTTTCCCGCTCTATCTTAAATACTGTAATTAATTATAATTTAAATTTAAGGACGTTCCCTGCCTGACATTCTTGCAATCCTTTTAAAACTTTGAATACACATATTTATAAGTGTTTTTTATACATGGACATTTTTTTCAATAGTCCTTTGCGGCACTAAATGAAATGAAATTTTCATATTTAACTCCCATTTGATGTTAAAGCAAATGTTTCATTAAATAACAATCGTAATTTTCTTGAAATTATTTTGAAAACTGAGAATTAATTGAAGTTACAACAAATATTTTTCTGTTAAAATAATTGTATCAAGCGGTATTCGTTTTGTATGAAAAATTTTAAGAGTTAGGTACTTTTGGTGGTTTTCATTTTTCTCTCATGGGATGGAAATTCGAGAAATGGCGATTTGGTAACGTCGCACTACAATCACTCAATTTTTTCCACATCTAAAAAAACTTCTGTACCTGGTGCATTTGAGATTTTTAGTTAATTCTCTCAACCTAACTATAGCTACTGTTCTCATCTTAAATTTCGCATTGAGCTGTTTCATAAAGTAATTTTTTTTATTCTTTGTCTTTTAGCGTCGGTAAGATTGCATTGTTGCCAGATCCGAGAAACGACGCAGTAAAAATATTTTTTGCCTTTCTGCGCATGTGAGAGTAGGGCAAAGAGCGAACTCTATCTGAGCTATATTAGGGAACGTCCTTAAATATTTTCCTGTGAGTCCAGACTATTGAATTCACTAGAAAATTTTAATTTTAATTTCGAGAACTTTAGCCTATTTTGGCCATTTGTGTCCGCGTTTGTGTCTGTTTGGAAGTCTGTGTAAATTAATGTAGGGATCAGATTATAGCCGATCAAATATTTGCAACGAGTCGGGCTTGAACTCCGCGCTAGTCTCGTTATGAGTCCTTTTAGTTTTTAATTAAAAACGAACAACAGCTCATAGATTGTCGTTTCTCACCCTAGTTTAAATACTTCAATTAATTATAATTTAAATTAAAATAATATCCTGTGCGTCCTGACTATTGAATTCAACAGAAAATTTTTATTTTTTTACTTTACCATACAGGGTATGGTCAGGTATTGTAATCGTGCATGAAAAAATGCTTTGTTTTTTTGCTTCTTTTTTCCGAAATATCTTAAAAAGGGCTGAAACTATTTTTTAAAAAAATTGACGAAACCATGGCATTTCAGCCTACGAAAAGCTCTAATAAGTGAATGATCGAAAAAATTATATTTTTTGAGATAACAACTGTTTTTTCAAAATGCTCTGTTTGTCTGTTACTCAGTCTTTTACCAAATTTTGTGGACGAGCTAGCTCAAAAACTATAGTGAATATCACAAGCAAATTTCAAAGGCAGTTTTGGTGCATGGAGATTAAGATCTGACTAGATTTTGGTGCACATCGTCTTAAAATTATGAAGCGAAGGAGTTATAATTAAAATTATGATATTTTCAAACTAAAAAGACAAGAAAAATGAAATATGCTATAAAATGAACCTGTAATAACGAAAATGTTTTTTTCTGGAGCCAAAATTAGGGGGGTCAAAAATGAAAACCTAGGGCCTTGGACCAAACTCAACCAGAAGTGTATGGTAAAGTCAAGTGGATGACCACATCAGAACGTGTCCATTTATTTATTTTTTATGTATCTGATTTTTGTGAGAAATGTTTAAAACATGGTAAAACGTCATTTTTTAAGTCTGTCTGTTTGTCCTTTTAGTGCTGAAATGTTTTTATTTCCAAAACGAACAACACTTAGATATTTTAGATTAGAAAGCTTCAGATCTTCAGGTTGAAAAATCGAATTATTGTTTTGAGAGTTATCGAACAGATTTATCAAGTAGTATACTGAAATTTGGCACACAAGTTTATAATAAACAAATTAATGTTTTCTCCGATTGTTGGCAAAAATTTTCCGAATCATCAAAATTTGGGAAAAGCGGACAGAGTCTTGAAAAAGTTTTCACTTTTTACTCCAAACGTTTTTCACTGTAGTTTAAATAAAGTAATTAATTATAATCCAAATGTATTTTTTTAGGCGTCGTGATTATTGAATACATTCAAAATATATTTTTCTGTTTATATGTGGGAAATGTCTGAAACGTGAATTACCCTTCATGTGTTTGTTTATTCAGTCAGTCTGTATTTTCGTCTAGAAGAATTCAGATAACTTAAAAAAATAACCATAATAAGTTCATTCTAGCTCAAAAATATTGGTTGGTTATTGTCATAATGAAAAGTTGATTAGATTTTGAGCGGAATTTTTCATAGAAATGCAGAAAATCAGAAAAAAATGAATTGTTATTTTCGAAATTGCACATTTAGACCAAGTTGAGATAATTTCTTGATCAAACGGTTAGTGGACAAAAAATTTAATAAAAGCATACGAATTTTTGATAAAGTCCTCTTTTTTTCTCCAAACGCTTCACTTTGGTTTAAATTTCATAATTAATTAAAATTCTTTTTCCTTTTTGTTAAAGTTTTAGAAACTTTTCAATAAAAGTTTGGTTGAAACTATTTACTAGCACATCTTATCTAGGTTAGCATAATATCTTTCTCTATATTATATAGTATTTCAAGCGCATGTATCTAGAATTTTTTGTGGATATGAAATTTCATGTTTTCAAAAATAGAATTAAAAATAATAATAATAATAATAATAATTTAAGTAACAAGCTGTGAATTAAGTTTTAAATAAACTGACGTGTTCTGATGTGGCCATCCACTTGACTTTACACTGTCCCCTCACTTATATTTAATATTTAATAAAATTATTTATAATCATGTAGGGGAGGAGGGTTAGTTTTTGAATTTTTATACTCCTGTGGGGCCCACTGATTATGAATACAAAATTTGGTTGAGTTTGATCAAATGGCCTAGATTTTCATCACCCCCCCCCCGATTTTGGGCGGTTAGTTTTTGCATTTTTAGACTTCTGGGGTCCCACTGATTATGTATACAAAATTTGGTTGAGTTTACTCATATGGCCTAGATTTTTAATTTTTAACCCCCCTCCATCTCCCTTAATTTTGGGTCGATATGCACCAAAATCTAATCAGTTCTTAATCTCCATGGAATGAAACTACAAGTGAAATTTAGTTTCGAAATTTCCACTAGTTTTTGAGCTAGCTCGTCCACAAAAATTTGGTAACGCAAAGACAGTCTAACTAACAGACTAACAGACATTTTGACAAAACAATTATTATCTCGAAAAATATAATTTTTTTTGATGTTTATTTATTGAGGCTTTTTTTGTAGACCGAAATGCCATGGTTTCGCCGAATTTTTTTAACCAAAATAGTTTCAGCCATTTTTGAGATATTTCGAAAAAAAGAAGCAAAAAAAAACCACTTTTTTCATGGACGATTACAATACTTGACCATACCCTGTATGGTAAAGTAAAAACATTTACATACCGTGTAGATTTTAGTCAACAAATCAGATTTTTACGAAGAGGAATGAAAATATTGGAAAAGAGACCCTAAGCTTTAGACAGCATGAAAAAAGACAAGTCGATTTAGAGCCCCCGCCCTTAGTCTTTAATCAAAATTATCTCTTTAAAGATAAAAATTCACTTTCCTATTAACTCAAATTAAATTCGAAAATTTATAAATGGGGTGTTTTATAGTGTTATAAAAATTTAATTAAATGTCAATTTGCTATGCGGCAGAAATTTTTACTACCTTCTAGATAGAAGGACAGTTTTTATGATGATTCTAAAGAATGTCCAATTACATAAGGATGATGGAAAATAATTGAATCAAATTCACTAATATTGAATATTTTTTGTTCGATTAAATATACGTATATTAATTGAATTTATATAAAATTAGAATTTTTTAATGTAACAACTTCAGAGCAATTTTCTCCTTACCTGTCCGGTACTTAAGGACGATCTCTAATAATTTGATTTTCTTGCATCCTTTTAAAACTTTTACACATATTTATAAGTGTCCTTTATACGTAGAAATTTTTTTCAATAGTCCTTGCAGCAATAAATTTGTAAATTTCGACCATTAAAATTTGCATATTTAGCAGGCGAACCCTATCCCGATTGATGTTAAAAGCGACTGTTTCATTAAATAACAATCTTAATTTTCTTGAAATAATTTTGAAAAACTGAGAATCATTAACTGAAGATATAACAAATATTTTTCCGTTTAAATAATTGTAACAAGAGACATTCGTTTTGTCTGCTAAAAGTTAGGTACTTTTGATGGTTTTCATTTTTTTGCTCATGACATGTCAAGTGAGAGATGGCGACTTGACAACGTCGCACTAAAATCACTCAATTTTTCCATTTTAAAAAACTTCTTCAGCTGGTGTATTTGAGATTTTTAGCTAATTCTCTCAACTTAACTATACTGTTATCATCTGGAAATTTCGCATTGAGCTGTTTCGTGAAGTGTTTTTTTTTATTCTTTGTCATTTAGCGTCGGTAAGAATGCAATGTTGCCACATCCAAGAAACGACGCAGTGAAAATATTTTTGCCTTTCTGCGCATCTGAGAGTAGGGAAAGAGCAAACTGCATCTGAGCTATCATAGGGAACGTTCTTAAATAAAACAAAAAAAAAATTATCGAAAATATAATTAAAATAATAGAACCAGCATTAAATAACACTCATCTCGACTCCCTTGTCCATGGTAGAACTGTTTTCGTCCTTTCCCTTTTTTATAGATATTACCATGGCGTTTGTTCTGATGAGATAAAATCAATAATTCTTCCAAAAGCTTCATTTTTGCGAAAAACTCGATTTTCTAAGATTCAACACCCCTAGGCGCTTAAATTGGATACTAACCAAAAAAACACATTCGCCAATTCGTGTATCCCTATGACTTCTGGAGACTGGAAATCTCTTCCCTGTCCATCTTCCCAGCTACATATAACCTTCAGTCTTTCAAGACCCGTATGTATAGATACCTTCAACTCCGATTCAATCCCTTAAATCTCTTCTAATTTTCACAAAACAAGGACCACCGAAGAATACAGAGATTGTTCCTTTTTGGTGCAACTTCTTCTTGTATCAATATCATTATAAAAATAAGGTCTAAAATCAAGTTTGAACTTTTGAAAATTCGTCTTTTTACTTCCTTTCTCCACACTTTTACTTTAGCTATATATCTAATGTAGAATTTAAGCGGTCATTTTTAGTTACTACTAACACATAATATCGCAATTGTCAATTGAGTAATTTGCAATAATTTTTAAATGGATTTTGCTTGTTAAATTAGTTGAAAATTAAATGGCCTGTCATTCGCACGAAATCGTATCAAATCGAGGTTTCTAATAATATAAACTCGAAATAAAATAAAATACAATGTTTTAGCCATATGCTGTTAATTGAAACCGTGGGATTTTTAATAAATATAAAAAAAAAATCATAATAAAATACAAATTGGATTTTTCTTTCTTTTAAGGACATCGTTTACTTTCACTTAAGAGTGACAGAGTGAAATTAACTTTTATAACTTTAGTTAAGCCATTAAAGTGTGAAGACGAAGGGATGAGAGAAAAGCAATACTTTACCATAATTATGATATAGATATAAGTGAAAGAGAAAACCTGATCCCTTGACAAATGTCAAATCAACAACATAATGCATTTTTGTTTCATTCAAGAATTAGTTTTATCCGAGGGGTGAACCGCGACCTAATATGCTGTACACCTACTTCCAATTGTACTTCCAAATATTTCCAAGTAATTCCAAATATTTCCAAGTACTTCCAAATATTTCCAAGTGCTTCCAAATATTTCCAAGTGCTTCCAAATATTTCCAAGTGCTTCAAATATTTCCAAGTACTTCCAAATATTCACAAGCACTTTCAAATATTTCCAAGTACTTCTAAATATTTTCAAGTATTTCCAAATATTTCCACGTACTTCCAAATATTTCCAAGTAATTCCAAAATACTTTCAAAGAGGTGTACACCTACTTCCAATCGCGGATCACCCTTAGGTTTTATCTAGTTAGTCTTGCTCATTTAAATCTTACTATATACCTATATTCTTTCTGTTTCTATATCTATATTCTTTCTGTTTCTATATCTATATTCTTTCTGTTTCTCATTTAAATGTTACTATATGTATGTATTCTTTCTGTTTGCTCATTTAAATGTTATATATGTTATATACCTGTATTCTTTCTGTTTCTCATTTAAATGTTACTATATGTATGTATTCTTTCTGTTTGCTCATTTAAATGTTATATATGTTATGTTTGCTTACTTAAATGATACTATTTGTATATATATTCTTTCTGTTTCTTTCTACGAGGTAGCCACCTCAGATCATTGTTTTTAAATAAATAAATAAATAAATAAATAAATAAATAAAGAGAACTTAATTTAAAGTTTATGAAAACTAAATCGGAACACTATATAAAATTATTTCACGAATATATGAGATAAACACTGGGACTTGATTTTTAAGACATTCTTATAGGGCAATAAAAACATTGTTCTTTTAGAACATTGATTCGAAAAAGGTGGTCCCCAAAAAGAGATGAATTTCCATTAGAATGCAATAGAATAGAATGAATAATCCTTTTAATTTTTTTTAAATTCAAAATTCTTTAAAGAAAATAAAATGATAAATCATTCAAAATACTTAAGGTAGTTGTTTCATCATATGGGTTTTCTTAGGATTTTTTTGAAATTTAGACAGATTATTATTTAAATACTTCTGAATCGATTGGTGGCAAAACGAAATTTATGAACAATATAGTTCCGGAGATATTAAATTCCAAAGATAGAGTTTTTCAGGCTTTTATACATTGCAATACGGGATATCGGAAAGTTTACATACATATTTAATTATAATTAAGAAACTCTTCTTACCATTGTTATAAAAAACTAAACCAACATTAAACAATAACTAATACATTTTTTAAGAAAATTTTAATTCATAGTTAAAACACAGTTTCTGAGATAATAATGAATAAATAATGAAAAATGTATAATGAAAAATTTACACTAAAAACAAGCTGGCAGCAAAGCATTTATTAAACCTAAAAAGAGGGTTAACTTTAGTAATTTTTTTGACGTTTTTTCGCTTCAGCCATTGTCGCAACAGCTTTCAATCGCTTATTAAGAACGTTTTGTTTTATAAATCTCTCTTTATAATGTACTTTATCTGATATTTCTATGATAAAATATATTCAAGCAGGGACAGTGTTGCCAGATTTGTCAAACGAGCACGGGATTGGCTAGTAGTGGTACATAAATAACAAAAAGTTTCGGGCTTATGAATTATGAAACCTTATTGTCTGCATTGTTTGTACTATATACTCTAGCATTAACTTTTTGCTAGTATTGTCGAGAAACAACTACCTTAATATATATATAATGTAATGGAAATTCATAAATTCTTAGGGATAATTTTTTCTCTTAATTATAAGAATAATTTTTAAAATATAATAAGCTATTATTTATGATATTACAATTTTTGATTTTGAATAATAATCCATGAAAATTAATTATACCACCCAATTTTTAAATTTTAAATTTTTACATATTTTGTATTTTTTTCCAAGTTTCTCTAAACGGTTCATTTCTTAAATAGATTTAAAAAGTAAAATAAATGATTATTCAAATATTTAGAGACTAAGACACACTAATATTTTTTACTTATTTTTAAGAACTCGTGAAATACAAGTTGTGTTTCAAAAATGGATTAAATTAGCAATAGATTCATCTACACTTATTTTGTGCCATTAAGATTTTTTTTCAAATTGCAGGTGTTACAGACTTTGAATAATTAAACAACGATTTGATAATTTTCTTTGTAAAAAAATTGTAACTAAAACTTCTTCCAAATTCCCCTAAAAGGGTTCATTTCATAAATACCTATATTTTAAAAGTGACTTGATAATTTTAGCAAATAATTAAACCTCTAAATTCAAAATTTCATAATTATTGATTCAGCTCTCTCTATTGAACCAAACACACACATTTTCTAAAATTCTGAATAAATGTCAACCTCGATTTTTCTATGAAGACTAATAGTTGAATTTAATATTAAATTAATTTGAATGTTTAATTTCTTTTATGATAAATACTAATGAATGGGAATTATCAAAAACGCCAGTCAGTCGAAGATTATAAATAAATAACTACATATTATACGAATTCATATGTTTCTTTTTTTAGTATTATAGCTTATAGAAATAAAAAATTAATACTGAGAAAGAAAATGTAATGAGTGACCGAGAAGGGTTTTTAGAACAGTAAGCAATTTCTGGCCTCGCAGACTTTTGAGAGCAGTATTACAATAGTGAAGAGTACACAAAAGCTTTATTATAAAGTAAAGAATTTTTTTTTTATTTATTTATTTTTTTTTAATTTAAAAATATAAAATTCTAATTTAAATTAAAAGAAAAAAATTCATTTTTTACTTTACCATACAGGGAATAGTCAAGTATTGTAATCGCGGATGAAAAATGTGTTGTTTTTTTTGTTCTTTTTTTCAAAATATCTAAAAAACGGTTGAAACTATTAAAAAAATTGAGCGAAACCATGGCATTTCGCTCTACAAAAAAGCTCTAATAATTGAACATCGAAAAAATTATATTTTTCGAGATAATAATTGTTTTGTCAAAATGTCTGTCTGGTTGTCTGGTTGTCGGATTGTGCGTTAGTCTGTGCGTTACCAAATTAGCTAGCTCAAAAACTAGTTTGAATATCGAAACCAAATTTCACACGTAGTTTTGGTCCATTGAGATTAAGAGCTGATTAGATTTTGGTGTATATCGACCCAAAATTAAGGGGGTGGAAGGGGGGCTAAAATTATAAAAATTAAACATCTAGGCCATTTTAGCAAATTCAACAAAATTTTGTATATATAATCAGTGGATCCCGAGAAGTCTAAAAATGCAAAAACCAACCTCCCAAAATGGGGGGGGGGGGTAGTAAAAAAATGGAAATCTTGGCCATTTACCAAACTCAACCAAATTTTGTTTATAATAATAAAACTAAGATACGAGGTAGGTTTCACAAAAAAGAAATAAAACAAAATTGAGTTTTGAATTCGATATATTTCGGGGTTAGCCCATCATCAGGAGTCTAAGAAAACTGATTACATATTGGAAAAATAGTTTTACAAGTAAGAATTTTAAATTTTTTTTTTTAAATGTATGTGGTGGGGGGAATGTAGGGGAAGAGTTTTCTTAGACTCCTGATGATGGGCTAACCCCCGAAATATATCGAATTCAAAACTCAATTTTGTTTTATTTCTTTTTGTGAAACCTACCTCGTATCTTAGTTTTATTATTATATTAAAACTAGTTGACGACCGGGCCTTCGGCCCGGCGTCACCTGGCCCCTGGCGGGGAGCGTCTCGTTCATACCAATTTAATAATTGAAATTTAAAATCTTACTGTAAGTATCGAAAGAATGTGCTGAATGAAATTGATTCAAAAATAAGGAAGAATAAGGAAAGATTTATTTAACACATTGCCTTAAGCACGATCACTATCTGACCAATCAGAATCGTTCTAATAATTTAACGCTTTGGCATTGGCTATGCACTGGCCAATCAGATCGTTTCCACATACATATATATCCACATACTTTTCTATTTTATATATATAGATAGATAGATAGATAGATAGATAGATGTTTCACCTAGAACCAACACCGAACTCCTTAAAAGTTAAATTTTGTTTACATAATCAGTGGGACCCCAGAAGTATAAAAATGCAAAAATTAACCCCCTCCCACATGATTGTAAATAATTTCAGGGGCCAGGTTGTATGGTAAAGTCAAGTGGATGGCCACATCAGAACACGTCAGCTTATTTAAATTTTCTTTACTTTATTAAAATATGTTTCATCAAGAACCTGCACCATTCTCCCTTAACAAAACTTCAATATACATATATATATAGAGAGAGAGGGGCTTAAATTACTTTTATTTTTTATACTTAACAACTATTTTTTTTTTAATTGAATTAAATTCTCAAGCTAAAATGTGGTTTAATTACAAATACAATTTTTTTCTTATCATTATAGCCTGGCAAAAAGAAAAATATTGTTGAAAATAAAATTATTTTATTAGATATAGAATCCTTGTTTCTATTTGTTGTTTAGCAATAGAAATAAAAATAAAAGAAATGGTGCGTTTGCTCAATTTGAAAATGAATTTGGTTTAATTTTGGTCAAGGGGAGGCGATTTTATTTGCGGAAATCGCCGCCAGGCAGTTTAGGGTAATGGTATCGGTGAGTCAGTCCCCGATTCAACTTCGTTCCACCCTCGCCACCCTTTCCGAAATGTCACTCGACAAGCCCTTTTTTTCTTTTTTTCGTCTAATGGACCCACTCAACGCCATGTTTCCAAAAGCCCTTGCGACCTCTCAGCCAAAAGAATGAATAGTTGCCGAGGATGGAATGGAATAAACATCCATCTCTCAGGAATTGAATTAAAAACAAACTATCTGGCAGACAAAGTGAGGTAATATAACCCCAAGACCAGCTTTTGTAATAAACATCCGATGGACTGGTAAGTTATTCTTTTTCCAATAAAAAAATGTCATTTAAATAGCAGATTTAAAAATTCTAATAATTATAATTAAATAAACAGAAAAAAGAAGATGAATTTACAGAGTGCGTTGTATAAATTGCTACTAAACTTAGATGGCTCTATTTTTCAAAACAATATAATAACAACCCCCTAAAAATATACATTTTTACAGTGGATATGTCTGTGATTTAGGAATGCCTGTGGTATAGGGATTCCTCAATACTATTCTCAAAACGTGTCAAAGCGAACCTGTGTTGTAGGAATGTCGTGTTATTCGGACTTTACTTGTACCTAGATATGCCTTTTAATAAACGCAGCCAGCTTTCTGAATTTTTAATTTTTCTATTCATTATTAGGGGTCGTCCATAAATTAAGTCACACGAAATTTAAGATTTTTAGACCCCCCTTACCATGTGACACATTCTGTCACATTTTCATTGAATCCCCCATCTATTGTGACGTCAAACTATCTCTTTTATACCCTATAATTTAATAATTTTACTTTTGTGACATCACAGATCCCCGGACTCCCCTGTAACATTTTGTCACAAATCTGAGATGATGTGGTTTATGGACGGCCTCTTAAAAACGTCTGAACATGGAGAAATTGTCAAGTTTATCTTCATATTGATACCCACAATAACTTGGCAAGAGGTTGATAGATCCTTCAAGTGTTGAAATGTTTCTACTTCTCAAACCAAATCTGATTTTTCTAGCTTCAGAACTTCCAAATGAATAATAAAGAAAATTTGGAATAATTGTATCGTTATTCAATACAGTTCAGTTATGGAGTTATTTATACGAAGTTTGTATTAAGCCATTAACATCAGCAATGTGAAAATGATTTTAACTAGCCTGCACAAATATAATATATTGTTCGATTTTCTGGATCAAATCAATTGCCAAATCAGAGAACTATATATAAGTTTTCACTTATTATTCTAATTTTCTATTTGGTAAAATACAAATAAATATGAGTTAAAATGTTAACATACATAGATTTGCTAAAACGTATAGATTATGTTATTAAATAAAAAATAAATAATAACTCTATAATATACTCTTAACAGAATTGCTAGTCTACCACGTCTTCAAAAAGTGAAAATTTTCTCACAAAATATAAAGATTCCTAGACTATAGGTTGCTGTTCTCTTTCTATTTCACATCAGAATGCCTACCCTAATCTTAACAGGCGTTTTTTAAATTGCTCTTACCTTTTGCATTACCGGAGAGAAGAGCAGATTTCAAGAGAGAGGATGTATTCAAAGGTGATTGTGTACCCCAAAGCCAAAGGAATTTGAAGGATCGTAGATTATAAGACCTGAAAAAACAAAGAGAATTTCAATTCTTTAATTATCTTAGCTATAAAAAACAGTGTTATAATGAACATTAAAAAGAGTGATATAATAGACACGTTATAAAATCGAAAGATAACAAAGATCTATCCGTGGATTCAATAATAGCAGCTGTGTTCAAATTAGCTAAATTTGAAATATGATCTAGATATTTGAATAGGGAGAAAGAGTCTCCAATATCTATTCAAGTTCAAGGGCGTTGGCCATTGATGCATAACATTATCCATTTACTTTGTTACTATTCTACCCTTACCCTCCATTTATCCATTTATCACTCGGATGTGTAATACTCAATTGACAAAAAAGAGCACCAAAATGGACTGTAATATTTTTTAGAACATTGATAATTACTATGATAAGAGTGGGATGTCAGACATTCTAAATTGATAAAATCAATGAATTAATCAAATTGCAGTATTAGGTAGATAAAAGGGAAGGTAGACGTTACCAACAAAGAAATCATTGTCTTTTTAAATTGTATGGTAATGTGATCGATATATACCATACAAACAACTAAAATATATTTAAAATTAAAAAGATTTTTGATTAAATTGTTAAAAAATGTTTTTTGTAAAGCCTGTGGACCCAGCCGTGACTTGTCGTCGATGTTTCCGTGAGAATTTATAATAAGGTTTGGATTTGTTTTTAAGGTTTTTCCTAAATTATAGGTTTTACTTAGTGTGGTAAGAATTAATTGAGTTCAAGGAAATCAATTTCAATATGTATTTTTGGTAAAAAATACCATACAATTGTAGTGTTTCGGTTTTTAAACAACGATAACCATCATTACCACTTACAAATAGAGTTTTGATACATAGGTGAAACACTACAATTGTATTGTTCACCAAAAATACACTTTAAAATTGATTTCTTTGAACTCAGTTAATTCTTACTGCACACCAAGTAAAACCTATATTTCCACAAAACCTCAAAAACAATTCCAAACCTGATTATAAATTGTTAAATTTTAAAACAATAAATTGAAGTGTGAACGTTCTACATAATGTGAATATAAATAAACTGAGATGCACATCACAAGATCCAGGAAGCGTGGGGTCCAGGGATCGGTAGTCAGGGGGGTGGGGGTCCAGAGGGCTACTGAAGGGCATTTGTGCCTGTGTCTGTACCTATATAAGTATACGGGGTTGGGGATAGGGTCAGTGGTTGGAGATGGAGGGGAGGGAGTGTTCAAGTGACGGGGGTCCAGGGGGCACAGCCCCTTGGCTATCCCACCGAAGGCGGGCCTTGCAGCTAGTAAAATATACTAATTTTATTAATATTTATTTTTCAAAAAATATAATTAATAATGTAGAATAATGATATCCACCATGATAAAGTAGAAAAAATGTAAGAGGATAATAATAATCTTTCAGTTTTTTCCTTCAGAATTTTCATTTTTAAATCATTTGGCATTTCCAAAAGTTTCAATTACTGAAATAATAAATATTAAAAAAAAAATTGAAATATGAGATGAAGAATAATTTTTAAATATTCGAAACTTAATTATTTTTTTAGCTGATAGTTGAGATTATAATTTTGCTTTTAAGGAATTTCATTCTTGAAAATAGCTTCACGTATATGTGAATTCATATTTTCAAAAAATGAATATCTACATAATATTGTGAAGCCAGGAATATTTTTTTTCTGGGTAAATAATTTTTATCAAATTCTAATAGAGAGATATTAAATTTTTCATTCAGTTCAATGTCTGATTGCAATTCCTATCAGATAGTTTGCAGATTAAATATTTATATCTAATAAAAATGAAGTCAAAATATGCAAAAATTGTGATTTTTTGGAAATCTTAATATATTTTTTTATATTCAAAATTTAAAATATATTCTTTTATTCCTTGAAAACTTTTGAGGAGAATTTTCAATTTCTTCTTAAGATAGATCTTTCGCGACAATCCAAACAAAAAGTTTTAGACTCATAACCACTCTATACATAGGTTATGTTTTTTTAACATGACTGTACTTCTCACACTACTATATCCTCTTTATGAATAAATCGTTTCCAAGCCATTGATCTTTTATCCCCTCTAAAAATAATCGCCCAAATATATTTTTTTATCTTTTATCAAAACTACGAGGTAAATAATTTCAATTTTTTTTAGTTACTCCGAATATATTATTCTAACAAATATTAGTTTTTCATCAAGATGGTGAAAGTTCTTCAATGAAAAAAAATAAAATAATGATCATTTTCCCATCCTTTCCCAATCTACCATATGTTAAAAATTTCATTTTTAATTCCAATTATTTCATGTTTGGTATGGTAAATCGTCTTCGAATTTTAACAGTATGTTTATTATGCTTTTAATAACTTATATTCCAAGTTTCGAACACTTCTTGAATTTTTGTGATTTGTGAAAGAACAACCTTGAGAAAAAAAATTATCAGGTCAAATTGTATTCGATATGTTTTCCAGTGAGTACATTAAATTATCAATTGTTTTAGGAAGTTTATAATTTTAAGTCGTGTCGCATACATGCGGGTTGGACAGCCCTGCTCTAGAGCGAGCGTCCTATGTGGGAATGCTCTCTGCAGTTTCATTTATTTAAATACCAAATTACTATTAAGCGAATACGACTGTGTAATTGAGGAATTATCGTTGAGTCTTGAAGATAAATGACTCATCGGACAATAGAGGAATCTGGTCATTTTTCACATCTCGGAACCCCTAGACAAGACCACTGCAATCGTTTGTATTGGATTGCTCTATCTCAATCATGTTCGGAGGCGTCGCACTTGAAATAGTCCAGCACAGCTTGTCCCATCTTGCACTATAACGACCCTTCGTCTATGAGTGCTGATGCTGTTATTTCCACCAAACTGCCTATTTGCCACAGGGTGTTTGTTCGCGTTGACAATAGCAGCCATCTCGCCGCTTTTGTTAAGGGATAACAAGCGGAGAAACAGATCTCCTCTGTGAAAATGGGCTGTTCAAAATAGCGAACTATTAAATTTATGAGAATTTATAAGAAGTAGAAACTATAGAAAACTACCAATGATTAATAACAATAGGTTAAAAATACACTAAGTTAATTTTCTAAAAGGTGATTTGAATTTGAATCAAAATTACTAAAAACTAAAAAAAAAACAAAGAGTAAATAGTGTTTAAAAAAATGTCCTAATTAAAAAAACTTTATAATAATAAAAATATAAGTAAAATTACTAGATAGGTTTTACACAAGGGATGAACCGCGACCTAATATGTTGTACACATACTTTCACTTGTACTTCCAAATATGTCCAAGTATTTCCAAGTAGTTCCAAATATTTCCAAGCACATTCAAATATTTTCAAATACTTCCAAATATTTCCAAGTACTTCCAAAATACTTCCAAAGAGGTGTACACCTACTTCCAATCATGGATCACCTTTCGGTTTAACATAAAATAAAACAAATATACCGTATGTTATGAGTTTTTATCTCGATATATACGAATTTATTTCTGGTTTTGAGCCCGTCATTAGGATGAGTTTCATAGAAAACTCTGATGGGCTCAAAACCCGAAATATATATGAAAGATTTCAATTTGCCGATGGTGTCACCTATTAAATCCGATGGAATGGAATATTTTTAATTATTTGTCAGAAGGGTTGTTTTTCACCCCTCGGGAAGCAGCCAGATGGCCCGGATTGCTGTTACTGCCACTCGGGTTCGATTTCTGAAAAACAACCCTTCTGACATATAATTAAAAATATTCCATTACATAGGATTTAATAGATGACACCCTCTTATGTTTTCCCGAAATATATATTTTGAGATAAAAACTTATAACATATATTTGTTTTATTTTATGTGAAAACTACCTTGTAATTTTACTTAATTTTTTTTTATTATTAAAAGATGTTTCACCTTGAACCAACAATTAACTTTTTAAAAGTTAAAAAACTTGTTTGTTTCTGATTCCCAAGAACCAGTATTTCAATTAGGTTAAAAGGATCCTCTTCTCTATAGTTAAGTCAACTGACAAGCTTGGCGCTGGGGTTCAAATCATGAGGGAACGAGTCCTTCTGACATGTAAAACAAATATAGATTAAAATCGGTCTTAAATTCTTCTGATTTCTAGATTTATAAATAAATGTTACGACGATGGAGTTGTGTTGTTGAAATTTTGAAAATATTTCAAAACACTCACCTATTTTAGTATCAATTAAATGCGAAATGTTTTAAATTTTCCATTCGATATTCTTGTATTGTTAAAAAATACCTTTGGGGTCTTCTTCTGGGTTAGACTATCTATGGAAAATTATATTGTTAATAAATGTTTTCCCAAAAAATTTCTGTTTCTAGCTCAGAAAAACTTCTAATTTGTTGAAAGTTAAATTTTTATTGAATTCACACATAAATAGTTATAATTATAATCATGTATGTTTTTAATAAATATTTAACCATCAATACTTATTTATTTATTTATTCATTTATTTAGCTGAATTAGCTAGTTTTACGGACAAGATGTCCAATAAAGAAAAAAAATTTATAAACAAAAAATAAAACCGACTTCAAAAAACTTAAATGCAACAAATAAAATAATAATAACTTAAAAATAAAATAAAATCCACTAAAAGGTATAAAATAATTATCTAATTTAGTTACAACTAAACGACGAAATATTAACATTAAATTACTTTTTGAAGTCGGTGCCAAACAAACTATACCTATAAGCGAGCGTACCCGCCAAACGTACTAAGTAAGTGCGAGTGATTCATAAAATGTATCTGTTTGGCACCGACTTCAAAAAGTAATTTCTTGTTAATATTTCGTCGTTTAGTTGTAACTAAATTAGATAATTATTTTATACCTTTTAGTGGATTTTATTTGATTTTTTGTTATTATTATTTTATTTGTTGAATTCATGTTTTTTAAAGTCGGTCTTATTTTTTTTTTTTTATAAAAATTATTTTTCTTTTTTTCTTTTTAGTGATGTTATTAAAAGTGGTTACAAGATTTTTTATAAAAGATTTTATTTATCATAATTTCGGTTATTTCCTCATAAGAATTGGAGATTTACGTTATTTCGTCGTTGATCATATCATCAGAACTTGACCAAATTAATATGACACCATCCCTAAGATACCCCATTTCCAATAAAAAAATAATCATCAAAATCGGTTCATAAACAAAGAAGTTAGGCCTAAACAAACCTAACAAAAAAGGTCTAATGAAAAAAAAGATCGGAAGCTAGACTGAACCCAATGCAATTTTTTTTTTCAAAATCCGTTCACAATTGGCGGAGATGTGAGGTAACATAGAAAAAAAAATCAGTCGAATAGAGGGAAGAACCTCCTCCTTTTTTGAAGTCGGTTAAAAAGAAACATATACAAGATACAATATGAAAACAATATGGATATAATAAAATAACAGGTAGATATCAGAGAGAGAAAAAACAAACTTATTACACTGAAGTGGTTTTTACAATGTGGCAGATGGTTTTAAGATGATTTTTTTAAGTTGGTGAGGAGTTGTGCTGTATGCTATATACTGCTATAGCTGTATCCTATATACCAGAGGTGGCCACAATGTGGCTCGCGAGCCGCATGCGGCTCTTCAGTCAATCTCGTGCGGTTCTTGAACCCTCTTGAATAATACTGATTTTAAAAAGGAGAGGGTGTGGCATAAAGTACTACCACATTTTGAAGAGGTATAAAAAAATGAAAAAAACTGAAAATATTTTTGAAAAGAACATAAAATGAATTTTCTTTAATGTGTTTTAAACATTATATCAGACGAAAAAAAAGGGGGGGGGGTCAAAAATGAAAATTCTAGCCGTTTTGACCAAACTCAACCAAATTTTTTACATATTCTGTGGATCCCGAAAAGGCTAGAAATGCAAAAACTCTCCACCCAAAATGGGAGGAGGGTCAAAAAAGAAAATTCTAGCCCTTTTGACCAAACTCAACTAAATTTTGTATGCATATTCTATGGACCCCCAGAGGGCTAGAAATGTAAAAACTAACCACCCGAAATAGGGGAGGGTCAAAAATTAAAATTCTAGCCTTTTCAACCAAACTAAGTATACAAAATTTGGTTAGTTTTTGCAATTTCTAGCCTTCTGGGGATCCACAGAACATGTATACAAAATTTGGTTGAGTTTGGTCAAAAGGGCTAGAATTTTTTTTACCCCCCCCCTTTTTTTTGTCTGATAATGTTTAAAATACATTTAAAAAAATTTCATTTATTTTCTTTTTAAAAATATATTTAGTTTTTTTCTAGTTAAATTTTTTCATTTTTTTATATCTCTTCAAAATGTGGTAGATCTTCAAGCCACACCCTGTATAATAATTAAATTAAAAAAATAATAATACAAAAATTAAATTAATTTGTAATTTGTAATGTTATAAGTAAGTAGAGTAAAAAATAAACTTTACTTCAATTATATTTTTTTAGTCGTTTTTTTAATAAACCATTAATTAATCTCCAAACAATGTGGCTCGCTTTGAAACAGTTTTATAAATTTGGGGCTCCCAAAGTTAAGGTTAGTGTCCACCCATGCTATATACAATATATACAAAAATTTAAACTTTAACAGCTACCTACTTATATCATTGTTACTTCGAGTATTAACAGCGTCTTCTATGACTGCTGATGCTATTATTTCCAGTAAACTTCCTATTTGTTACAAGGTGTTTGTTTGCGTTGACAATGGTAGGTAGTCATCTCGAAGCTTTTGTTAAGAGATAACAAGCGCAGAAATAGATCTCCTCTGGGAAGATGGGCTGTTCTCAATGGGAAATTATTAATTTAATTCATGAACAACGATGAAAGCATATATAATTTCGATATCCAATTTTGATTAATGACTGACTTACAAATTAAGAATCGAGATATAATAGCAATATAATTTCCTCCCTGCAATCACTTTAATCAATCTCTCTTCTCACAAGCATCTATTCATTTACTTTGGCTGATAGCTTAGGTGGTAATTTCATTGAAATAGTATAATGCAATTGTTGTATTATCAATATCATTATCATATAACGAGCTTTTCTCTAAACTCGAACCTCCGGACTTGTGCCCTGGCGGCCGGCGTCTCGGTCCACAAATTCTATTCCTCTTAAAAAACGACACTCCAAATGTATACCTGTAAACTCCCGAAAATACATAGTCTCTTAAAAGTTTTGCCTCCTTTTAGTCCTGACACAGCTACAGAAATGAGGCTCTAGATATGAATCTGGAAGTATTTTTTTTTCTATAATCTACAGCATTGTGATAATTTTTGTGTGGAAATAGATTTATTTAAATAAGTGGGATCGTGTGAGGAGGAGAATTATATTATATCATTTTTTTAAAATTCGATAATGGATATAAGGCTCCAAATATTTAAAAGCAATCAGGTGTTGTTTGTATGATATGACAGGCTGCTCCATCCAGTATTGCCATGATAAACTCGGGCATGCGTGTCTTATGTCGTTCAATTTTGTAAAAATCCAAAAATAAGAATAACAAAATTTAGATTTTTAAAAAATTATAAAAAAGTGGCAAATTATTAAAAAATAAACAAATAATATATAAAATATAAATAAAATAAAATGTGATTAATTCATTTTTCTATGCGCAAAGAAAAGCGAATTGAATATTTAATTTTTGAGTGGTGAAGGGGGAGGAATAATTATCAATATATTTAATGTTTCTCAATTTAAAATCAATTGGAGTCTTTCATTTCAAATTACAATTATATTTCAAATTTGCCGCAAATATACCGACGGCAACAGCGCCCCTGTCGGCAGCATTCTCTGAGCGTTGTTACAAATTAATCTAGGCTCTTATATATAGTATACCTACAAAGTCCCAAGGGACGCAACCACCCGAATTTGACTTTATTCCACTCCAACCCATTCAGTTTTCTAAAAATCCTACATCCCATATCCTTCTTTTACTGATGAAAATATTCTAATCTAGATCTCTCTTATATCCTTAAGCAACCCCTGGCTATTGTCTTAACTATTATTTTATGTTAATTTCTTCCGATTTTTCCCACAAAGTTTACTTTTCTCTAATCCTATCCAAAACTTTTGATTACTAATTTATCCAGCCACTTAATATTCACTATTTCTAATCGTTCAGTTTTACATCCATACAGCAATCCCAGCAGCGTCTTTCTATTTCCTAATGAATGGGAAGATTGCTAATATTAAATAGACAATTTAAAAAATAATTATTATAAATTTCAGTATGAGATTTAGTAACACATCAATAAAAATTAGTGATTATTATTCCTCCTACTTTTTGTTAAGAGAGAATGGTGTATGTTCTTGGTGAAACATATTTTAATAAAGTAATGAAAATTGGTTACGACTGTGGGTCAATGGTTAGAGTGTCGGGCCGCTGTCCTGAAGTATGCTGGTTCGAGACTGAGTATCGACATATATTTGCAGTCGCCTCCTCTTGGAAAGCAATGACAAACTACCAATAATTGTCCAGACAATTTCTCCAAACTAGGCGTTCGGAACTGGGGTTAAAAAGTAGGTCCGGCATATCTGTGTAAAACAGCTGAACACACTCAGCACAGGTATATTTGGAGAGGAGTCGACGCCCTTTCTGGCACTATAATAAGAAGAAGAATGAAAATTTAAAATAATTTTAAAAATATAAAATTCTATGGTAGGTTTCACAAAAATAAAAGACGTTAGCATGACTTGATATATATATCGGGCTACGAGCCCATCTTCAGGAGTTCAAAGTGAAAACTTGGGGGGTGGGGGGCTCGTACTCCGAAATATATATAGAATGCTAACAAACATCTTGTCTTTTATTTTATGAAACCTACCTAGAATTTTAAAATTTTTATTCCTCCTACTTTGATGCAATTTTGAAAGGTTATTAAAGTAGTATTTTCAGTTGTAACTTAGTTGGTTCATTTGATTAATAGAAACTAGCTTCATGTTGAAATCAGAAAATTATTATTAAACATATCTAACTATTATGACGTTTCTTTTTCTAGAGTTGAGTTCAGGGGTTAAAATAAATTATACGTAGGTATAATATATGTACCTATGTGTACCTAACTAAGAGACACAAAGTGCTTAGGTTAGTGGTAAAGTCGAATTCAGGAAGAATGCAAATTATCAGTTTAAAATACGATAAAATTTAATTAATCATTCTAATTTCATCAAGGGTAGTCTAATTTGAAAGATATAATCCAGGCAATCTGTATAAACATTATGTAAAATAAAAAACTTAGGCAATGAGTTTTGATCACTAAAATTCTTGTGATAATTAACCTTTAAATAATTGCATTTTGTATATCTTTTTTACTTACAGCTATAGGTATATATAAAATTAAGGTTTTGTCTGTACATTGCTCCAAATCACGCCAAATTTTGGCTGCACACGTTTCAAGCAAAGTTATGAACGAAAACACCCTCAACAAAATTCCTGTCTGTATGTATGTCTGTATGTACTAGTATGTGTGTTTCAGTGGTTTACGAAAAGTTGCTCACGATTCACGTAAAAACGGCTGAAGGGATTATTATGAAATTTCATATTTACATTAGATTTTTAGCTATATAATGTTTTGATATTTTGACCCCAAAAGGGGGTTTGGGGGGGGGCGCACGAATGAAAATTATCAAATAACTCCTAAACTATTAACTCTACGGCAAATTTTAAAATGAGCAAAGTTGTAGGGGATGTGATTTCTGACAACTTTTGTTTAAAAAAATTCCCACAAAAAACCACCCAAAAAGGGGGGGGGTGTCAAAATATGAAAATTCTTGCTTTTGTCCAAACTCAACCAAATTTTATATACATAATCTGTGGGTCACTAGAAGGCTAGAAATGCAAAAACTAACCAACCAAAGGGGGGGGGCAAAAAATGAAAAATTCTTACCCTTAATAGCCAACTTAACCAAATTGTGTATATAGAATCTATGGGTCACTAGAAGGCTAGAAATGAAAAAAACTGGGCTCGGGGGTAAGGTGCAAGGGGGAAGGGGGTTCAGGGTGAAGTGAAGGGTTTAGGTGAAGGTCCAGAGGCATAATGAGGGGGGATCAGGTGAGGGTCCAGAGGCGTAGTGTGGTGGTGCGGGGGGCTGGGGTGCGTGGTGGTGGAGTGGGGGCGGTGGTTGTGCACGGGTGCGGGGGCGGGAGGTGCTGGGTGGAGTTCGGGTGGTGGGGAGTGTGGTTCGTGGGCTGGGGGTCCAGGGCGCGTGCCCCCTGGCTAGCAAGAGGGCCGCCGAAGGCGGGCCTTGCAGCTAGTATTTTATAAAATTATGGTAGGTATTATAAAATATGGAATATTTGAATGATCAGAAATGGCTTTTCCAAGAATGTATTTTGTGAAGTTTTGTAATTCGAATAAAATTATTTTGACTTTCAGTTTTAGAACACCAATTAAATGAATTTTACGATAGTTTTTAGAGTTAAAGTTTTAAAATACTCTTTGTAGAGTATGTTCCCCAGAGCCAAAAAGTTCGTCCATTTTGTTATCACAAACAAATAATAGATAGAAAATGAAATTTAAAACTAAGTTGCGTGAGATATGACATCAACGTTTTGATTCAAATAGGTTCACCTGAAGCATTACGTTATTTTAAGTGTTCTTAAGTTTTTTATCGTTTTCTCAATAAGGACTTAAAACTTTAATTATTCATCAAGAATTTACACGTTCTTCCTTCGATATAAATTTTATAAAAATCGTTTTTCCTATGAGAAGTAATATTATAATAGTATTGCTGAAAAAATGATTTGTTTAATTTCGTTAATCGTTATAAATAAATTAAAATATTTATTTTTCCAGCAGAAGACACTCTTTTGTCTCATTCAATTTATAAAAATTCTGCTACTCTCGGCAAAAATCAACTTTCAATTTTTAGTATTCATTATTTTAATTACATTAACTTTTAAAGCTTATTTTAATTAATTTAATTTAATTTACCCTTCTTCAGAACATAAAATGAAGGGGTGAAATTTATAGTCTAAATTAACATATAGTGAAAATACAATGACTCTAGAATGATGAAATTTGACAAACTGGTAGACCTTAAACGAAACGTTTCCTTTCTCAGCATCTTAAATTAATGAAGGAATGATGTTTATAATATAAATGGTCATCAAGTAAAAATTCAAATGATATAAAATGCTAAAATTTGACATGTTAGTAGATTTTGGGCGTTAATAATGGGGGAAATCGAAAAACAGTAAGTTTCCCTTCTTCAGCATCTGAAATGAAGGAGTGAAACTTATTATCCAAATTAACTAATAGTGAAAATTCAACGACACTAGAATGCTAAAATTTGACATAGTGTAATAACCTGAATCACTGCAGGTTAAATTCCCATCCAACTTAGAAAAAGAAGTGAAATCTCAACAAAAACACTTGTGTAAAAAAAGGCTCAAATAATACCGTTTGCCAAAAAAAGTAGTGAGATCTAATGTGCTGCCAAGTTGAACATCATCAATTTATTAAATGGGTCGAGAATATATTAGTAGCTTCAATTAAAACGCATGTTTTTCATTTCACATATCCATTTATATTGATTGATTTCACATTTTTAGTTGAAATCATTTTCCTAAATCTTGGCTTTTACTCATTAAATTATTATTTTGATAGGGTCTCCAACTATCCCTTCCATAGTAACATAATTAGTAACATACATAACAATGCGTAAAATCCAAGTTTTATGTAAATAATTTCAACTAAAAATGTGAAATTAATAAATATAGATGGACATGAGAAATGAAAAACATTCGTTTTAATTGAAGTTACTATATTATCGGTTCATTTAATAAATTGATGATGTTGAACTTGGCAGCACATTAGATCTCACTACGTTTTTTGGTAAACGGTATTTATTATTCGGACTTTTTTACATATGTGTTTTTGTTGAGATTTATTTTTACAGCAGAAGACACACTATCTTTTATTGTCTCCTTCAATTTATAAAAATTCCGCTACTCTCGGCAAAAATAATCTTTCAATTTTTAGTATTAGTATTCATTATTTTAATTACATTAACTTTTAAAGTTTATTTTAATTATTTAGTATTGGTTTAATATTAAAACATGTTAAGTAAATACATTTAGAGTGCATTAGTCACGTTGGAATATATTTTTTTATTCTCTCTAATGACTGGTTTGTCCACCTCATTAACTTGTCAGGAGGAGTCAACCTAAGCTTTGAATCAAAACATCTATAGGATTGGGGCCGTTTAGGCGAAATTTAGTTGAATTAACCGACAGTTAAAATAGACAAAAGTTTTGACAGAGTAGAGAATCTAGTTCAAAATTAGTAAATGAAGGACGATGACTTGAGAAAGCAATTCCGCGTACTATACCGTTAGAACACCCTGTATGAATGAATCCATTCATTGGTCTAAGAGGGTAGCAAACCCCCCGGTGATCATAGCCCCAGGGTGCCTTGGGGCGATAGCCTAGGGAGGATCCGTCTAATTACAAACCCCCGAGTCCAAACTCACTTATCCCGGGCAAGCTGCGAAGCCTAGTTCTATATATCTAAAGTCCACTCACACAGACACACCCCCGTACCCACCCCTTCTGACACTAACTAGCCTATAATTATTTAGTGAAATATGTCCTTGATTTTAACGAGCGGATCCGGCCTAAAAATACCAAACTAGGAATTTTTATTTCCTCGCCCTTATTCTGTTTCATTACTTTTTTCTACAGTAAGCAATAAATTTTCAATGAATTTGAAAAAGTCGAGAAGATAATAAATTCAAGAAATCGAAAAGGAATTTTAGTCATTTAGTATGTATTTATTTTTATAAAGAAAAAAACACTATGGTGATTTTTAAATTACTCTTTTATATAACAAATATGAAAATTTTTCGAAGAGTAGGTACGCGTTTTTCAAATTTTATTGATTTGGCAATTTGTGTGGTTTGAACTAAAACTTGGCAGAAATATTCAGTTCATTTAACAAATTTCAGCTTATTAGCATTAGATTTGATTTGATTGATAGACATTTTAAATGAGACATTCTCATTAGAATGCATAACGTTTTGACACTTAATTCATGAGTCTTTTTCAATTTCTTGTGAAGTCATTCACAGTAATTATAATTATTAGCTCTAATGAAAGCGGTGTAAGTTTTAATTGAAGAATAATAAGTTGACGTGTTCTGATGTGGCCATCCACTTGACTTTACCATACAACCTGTCCCCTCACTTATATTTAAAATTTAATAAAATTATTTATTATCATGTAGGGGAGGGGGTTAGTTTTTGCATATTTAGACTCCTAGGGGCTCACTGTATACAAAATTTGATTGAGTTTGATACAAGAGCCTATATTTTCATTTTTTGACCCCCTACCCATTATTTTAGGCGGTTAGTTTTTGCATTTTTAGACTTCGGGGGGCCACTGATTATGTATACAACATTTGGTTGAGTTTGGTACAAGGGCCTATATTTTCATTTTTTTACCCCTTCCCCCCTCCATTTTGGGCGGTTAGTTTTTGCCGACAAAAATTTGGTAACGCACAGACTAATTAACAGACAGACTAACAGACAACCAGATTAACAGACATTTGACAAAACAATTATTATCTCGAAAAACATAATTTTTTGATGTTCACTTATTAGAGCCTTTTTGTAGAGCGAAATGCCATGGTTTCGCTCAATTTTTTTAATCAAAATAGTTTCAGCCGTTTTTGAGATATTTTGAAAAAAAGAAGAAAAAATCCACTTTTTTCATGCACGATTACAATACTTGACCATACCCTGTATGGTAAAGTAAAAATAAAACAGTATTTTATGAAAATTCAATATATTTTGGGCTATTCGCCCATCTTCAGGAGTTACATTGGACTTACTGGTTTAGATAGTACATACATAAATTTAAATTTGTTTGGAGTCGAATGTGGGATGGTAGGGGTGGAGGGGTTGGTGATGGTATATCAGAATGAGAGCACTTGGCATCTAGTAAGGCGTCCACGTGAAATGACTTTATGGTAACACTTGGAAAGAAAATAAAAATTAAGTCTTAAAACACTGTACATCCTGATGAGGATATCTTAATGAAAATTTATTCTAGGAAGTTTCTAATTAAACATTTATTTTAATTAACATGCCAATCACCTAAGTTCAAATCTGAAATCAATTTCTTAAATAAGAAGAAAATTCGAGTAGTTTCATAAAATTAAAGACAGATTATTAAAATTCTATATTGATTAAAATTTGTGACTAAATGGTTCCGAAATTGTGATTCTAAACAAGAAAAGAACACCCGAAAAAGCTTAAGATGCAAAATTTATAATTTATTATATTTAGCTTTTGGTATTTCAAATAGACCCAAGCTGCTGGCCTAGCGTCAATATTTGGTATTATTCATGGTAGATTCATATCATAGAGAACAGCTCTCTTGAGTAATGAATATGAGCTACTAGGGTTGATTACGGGTACTCGGTTCAAGCTTTAAGAACTTGGGAGCAATTATTGTCCTAAAATGAGAAAAAAAAAATTGAAATGAATTCACGAGTACTTTGAAACATTTTAACAGTTAGAAGTCAAAACGCTGTTCTGTCTTATCTAGGTAGTTCTGCTAAAACTTTTCTTTTGATAAACAATTCAATCACCAAAAAATTATCAAATCTACGATTTTCCTTAGGTATTTATTTATTATTATTTTTTTAAATGATATTAATGCGTGGAGTTACACCAAGAAGGTGCATTCCCTAAAGCAGTGTTTTTTCAACTTTTTTCATGACGCGACCCCCTTAGTATGAAAAAAAATTCGCTAGGCCCTACCCCACGCTGGCGCTGTTTGTAACCTGTATTTTATTATGTTAGAAATAACAAATCCGCACAACATTTTTATTAATTTTATAATTAAGTATCGGCTAAATACATAATTAAGTACCTATAACAGACATGTTTTTACATCGATTACATCGCCAAACTCCTCGGCGTGTATTAACCTACAAATGTCCTTTAATTAACATTTTTTTAATAAAAATATAATTTTAAACAGGCGGTCGCGACCCACACATTGAAAACACTACCCTAAAGGCCTGGATGGCCCCTCCATCATGAAAATAAGAAGAGATTTTATAGACTGGGTGGGGGTCGAATGTGCCTGATGTGGATGCGGGTCTTAAAAAGCTGAAGGTTATAGGTCACGGGGAAAACTGTCGCTGGAAGAGAGTTCTAGTTTCTAGAGGTCATAGGGATAAAGGATGTCGTGAAAGAGTTGGTTTGATTCTTATCCAATTTGACAGATAAGGGGTGCTGGGCGGTCGAAAACCGAGTGTTTCTTACAAAGAGGGCTTTAGGAGGAATTATATTGATTTTCAATCATATGAATTTTAATAATACTTTTCTAATAGTAAACAATTGGAACTACAAACAAATTTAAAGTAAATACACAAATAATTATTTGCGTTTAATTATTTATTATTGTCTTGTATTACAAATGATTTTTAGTTTTTCAAAAACGAATAAATATTCTAAAACAACAATTCAATATTGTAGATATTTGGTTAGGTCAAATTTTGTATTCGAATATAATATGGAAAGAGTAAATATTTACTATTTCAAATATTGACTGTTTATTGTTATTGTAACAAATAATCCCATTACATAGTCCGGAGCCTTATTAAGCCTCTGGTTTTATTCGATTAGGGTATTACGAGATTCAAAATCTATTAATTAATTAAATTAAAAAGCAAAGGAATAAATTAATTAATATATGGATTATGAGATGTTTATACGTAAATGAATTTATAAAGGCAGAAATATAAATTTATTTATTATACGGAACTTTTCGAGGATGTATTCCGATTTAAACAAATATATTGTTTACTAGTAATGTGAAATTTTAATCAAAGAGTTTTTTTATTGATAATAACAGAGTTGTTTAATTATTAATAATTGGCTTATTCAAATTGTGAAGATGGTAAACAATATAATAATAATTCGAAAAAATTAGAATGACATTTTTGAGAAAATTGTAAAATCTTATTAGAAAAAAATTGAGTAATTACAGGTGAAACGAAATGATGACTCATGACATAGACATATAGATTCTAATTTAGCAGGAATTTGGATTTGTTGAAAAAAATTAAGCACGCTATTTGCCCACGTTTCCCTTCTTTTTGAAGCTTCCTTACTTAGAGAATCCTATATCAAAATATAAATTGTTTCTGTATTGATTTGTGGATTTTTTTATGAGTGTGAAATCCACACACCCAAAGTATCCACACTATATAAAGATGGAAATTCAATATTTTTAATTCATTAGTGATCTGACTATTATTAAACTATATTTAATAAAAAAGTAGTTTTTGAACTTTGGGATTAATAGGAAGATGTATAAATATAGAACATTTATTTTATTATTCTATGAAAATGGATGGATTCGTCATCGGGTACCTTATTGTTAGTTTTGAGTTTTCATGACGGATTGAGCCTATGAAAGCAAACAACCAACTCTATAATAAATAAATTGTTTATTCGGTTTTTGTTTCCAGATCCATTTGTTTTCTTGTTTTATTGGTAAAGAAAGATGACCCATGTCGAATTTTATATTCGGGTGTAATGACGGCTATAGATTATAGCATTTTTCCGTTAATCGAGCGGAAATGCGAATTTGCCAATCAACCCCAACTGTGTAATCTCGATGCGAATTCTAATTTGAACAATCTATCGTCTCGGCTGGATGCAACACTTGGGCCGATTATAAATTTCACCTAGCGGATTTGTAGCAAATTCGACCCCAGGGCAGGCGACAGGGGCCCGCGTGTGGTCCATTCTGCATGTCTGCGGTGGCCAATTCTCATGAAACATCAGCTGGAATCGAGGGACACAATAAATGGCCGAGAGCACCACAAAAATACCACACTCGATTTTTACTCATCTGTCATTATATGCATTATACAATAAGCAATTCTGATTGGGCGGGAAGCCCCCTCTATCTTTTTGGGTGGATGAAATTGTTTGGGTGGCGGTAAGGGACGTAATGAATAATAGATAACGGCTTTTGGGGTGGAGGGTTAATTCGAGGTTGGTGGTCTCATTCCTCCCGAAAAACAGACATTTTTTTTTCAAATTTATATTAGAATAAAACAGCAAGACATTTAAGGGGGAAGGGGGGGGGATTATAGAAAAAAGAGAACATTTTTTTCTCCATTTGGTTGAAAAATAAAATTATATTTTAGTAGAAGAAATTTTCTCTTTGAAGAGAGACGGGATGGTAGAAATGTTAATTGATAAGTAATGGAAAGGCAGCCCAAGGATAGTGATAATAATTCTCTCGAATATAATAAATTTATTGAATATTAATATTTTTACCCCTTGTAAATCTTGAAGAAGGATGGAAAATTTTCAGAAACTTTAGTTTTTTAGTAATGAAAAAAATGAATATCCACTAAATCTATTTAATTCGAGAGAATTTTTTCACTATCTGCTGTCTTTCCATCACTTATCAATTATTGAAAATATTTTATTTTGCAGAGAGTAGCAGAGTTGTCTTCTGCTTGATGCAAATAAACATACTTTTCATAATTTTCAAAATCTAAACTGATACTGATCCCATGAAAAATAATATTTATAATTAAAAAAACTGATGATGAGAGCCATGCCTTCGAAACTAAAGTCTCAACAAATAAATATTTTTTTTTAGTAGTAGGGCCTCCACATCTCCCGTTATAGCCCTCCGATCCTCCCACTCAGGATCCGGTTGAGTGGCTCAGGTGTGGCCACAGCAGAACGGTGTGAAATCTGAATATATATATAAATCCAGTTATATACATATATATGTGTGTATATATGTTTATTTGAATCAAGCAGAGGAAAACCTCTTTGTACTTATCAATTGTATTTTAGTAGAGATTTTTTATTTAATATTTATAAATTAATTCCCCAAATATCACAATGATATATTATATAAATAATTTAGCTCGAAGACACATTAATAAAAAAAATAATAATAATATTAATAATAATAAATTAAAAAAGTGAAACCTCAAGAGTATTAATGAATCTGAGACTTTTTTGAAAAACAGAAAATTAAATAATATAATCATGAAAATGTGATTTTAGTAAAAATTCTCGAAAAATTGAAAAAATTATTTTCTTAAAAATTCTCGAAAAACTGAAATTATGAAATTCGATGATAAAATTAATTAGTAGTGGATCGACACTCCATATTAAGAAAGTCAATTTGAAAAGAATAGATTTGACTTGATCTACATTTATTCTTTCTTGAAGATGGCGTCAGATTTAGAACTCAAAATGTTGTGAATAAAAATTGAAAATTTTAACAAATTTTTTAATTCATAAGAGGTGTTTTTAGGATGTTCTTTCGCGATAATCGACACAAAAAGTTTTAGACTCGTAACCACTCTATAAATATGATCGGAACTAAAATTTGAGGTTATGTTTTTTTAACGTGACTGTACCATTCAAACTACGAAATCTCTATATGGATACACACATACTTGCCGGATCGTTTCCAAGCCATTAATATTATATCCCCTCCACTAAAAATAATCGCACAAATATGTTTTTTTTCTTTTTTGATCAAAACTAAGACGTAAATTATTCAAATTTTTTTTAAGTTACTCCGAATATATTATTCTAACAAATATTAGTTTTTCATCATGATGGTGAAAGTACTTCAATGAAAAAAATAAAATAATGATCATTTCCACACCATTTTCCTATCTACCATATGTAAAAATGTCATTTTTAATTAAAGACTTCTTGAATTTTTGCATTTGTGAAAGAACTACCTTAACCAGAAAGAATTCTTAAAAATCTTAACTTTTCAGGAAAAACTTTGATTTCGGCTGATCACAAAAAATACATAGTCTATTTTTACTAATCCGTCATTATATGCATTATACAATAAGCAATTGTGTTTGGACAGGCAGCACCCCTATTTTTTTGAAATTGATCGGGTGGCGGTAGGGATGTTATGCATAATAGATAACGGCTTTTGGGTTGGAGGGTTGATTCGAGGTGTACACCCCATTCCCACCAAGAGTCACCCTAACACCAAAAATATTAATCTATGACAGTTTAATTAATTTTTTCACGCACATTGTAATTCGAAATTCGAGGGCTACCACTCGAATGGTTAACTACAAAAAAAGAAAAATTATTTATTACTTAATTATATATATAAATCGTTTTTTGGTTATATTTCACCTTTCAAAACGAATTTTCAGTTCTAAATCAGATTATCACATTTGGGAGATTTTTAAAAATTCTATTTAAATTTAAATGCATATTGTCATCATAAAATGGAGTTTATATTTATAACTCTCGGTGAGCAAAATTAGATTTGGAAAATCTGAAAAAAAGAGATCTAATTCTAATGAATTGGTGAAAAGGGGCGATATATAGTATTTGCAAATGAAATAATCATTACAATTTTTTATTTATTGATTTTAGAATTAAGCAACATTTCATGGCAATGGAACATTCAAGCAGTGTTTTTTTTTTGCATTTTTTTTAACTCAAATTACAATCAAGGATTTTGTTGCTGGGAAATTATTGTCTTGTGTGTATTGGTGTACTCGGAGATTTCACCAAACTAATCAATTTAGGAATGTATGGATGAAAAAATAAAATTATATTTTGTCGAAAATAGTAGAGTTTTAATTGGATAAGGAATAAATCCAAACAATTAGGGTTCGCAAACACTGCCGTTGCTACATAATATGACAATTTAATTAGAGTTTTAGTAGATAATTTGTAGAATTGATGGAAGGCAGTCCAAGGATAATTAAATAATACGTTTCAGAATAAAATAATTTATTGGAAAGTCATTTTTATTCTCTTAAAATCCGGCTTTTCTGAGAATCTTCCCTTCTTCTTCAAGGTTTAAGGAGGTTCTTTCGCGACAATCCACACAAAAAGTTTTAGCCTCGTAACCACTCTATAAATATGAACGGAACTAAAATTTTAGGTTAAGTTTTTATAACGTGACTGTCCACGCACACTACGAAATATCTATATGGATACACACATACTAGCCGGATCGTTTCTAAGCCATTGTGCTTATATCCCCTTCACTAAAAATAATCGCCCAAATATGTTTTTGATTTTTTTTTTTCAAAACTACGTGGTAAATTATTTAAATTTTTTTTAAGTTACTCCGAATATATTATTCTAGCAAATATTAGTTTTTCATCAAGATGGTGAAAGTCCTTCAATGAAAAAATATAAAATAATGATCATATCCCCCACCCTTTCCCTATCTACGATATCTTAAAAATGTCATTTTTAATTGGAATTATTTCATGTTTAGTGTGGTAAATCGTCTTCAAATTTTAACAGTATGTGTATTATTCTTTTAATGACTTATATTCCAATTTTCAAAGACTTCTTGAATTTTTGCATTTGTGAAAGAACTACCTTAAAAGGGTCATCGAAAGAAACATTCAGAATAAGTCTTTCTTCTCTCCTTCAGCAGAGACCATTTGCCGTTTCTTAACAGGAGCATAAATAGAATTTGTTTCTTTAATTAAAGTACTAACGGGATTAATTTTTGATTAATAAATTAGGAATATAGGTATTCATTTCATTGTTAGTCAATTTTCAAAACATTTTCAAAAATCGAAATCTCAAAATATTATCAAAATACATTTCGTCGCCTTAGAATGTAAACCTGCTAAATCCATTTTTTATCATATATGACCTATTAATACTGTTAGAAAGAAAAAGAAATACAGCATCGTCCAAGTAAAACTGTTACTTAAAATTACGATCGTAAGTTGTAGAAAAAAATCTGAAAAATCGTTTCTTTCCTAAACAACAATATTAAATTTTGTTCGTTTTTTGTCTGTCCTGTAAAATATCCTTGTTGTGAGTTAGCAGGTTTACACTCGGGCGACGATATATTGTTTGATTTTATGTTAAGATTTGAAATTAAGTGACCACAAAATTTTTTTAATAATGAATACTTTGAGTGAAAAATTTTACACGTGCTATATACCAGATGTGGTTAAACATAGCTGGACAAGCCTAGTGCCTGGATTGTATTTTTGGCATTCGGGTTCAATTATCAACTTGGTGAAACAACCCTTCTGACATGATGAAAATAATCCATAACACCAGGGATTTAGTAGTTCACAATCTCGCTTGATTTTTTAAAGTCTTTAATCTATTACTATCGATATTTGCCTTTTATATATAATGTAAGTATGTAATCATCATCATTAGGTACACAGTCCTAAGGCTAGTTTGACGCAATGACCTGACTCTACTCGACATGTCTCATGCCAACTTCTCCATTGACTTCTCTATAAGACCCATATTCCATATCCTTAATTATTTGGGAGAAATATTATAATCTGGTCCTTCCCCCTTTCTTTCACACCTCCCTCTCTAAAATATCCCTAAGTAATCCTCCGTGTCTTAATATGTATCCCAACATCTCAGTTCTACTCTTCCACAAGGTTCTATTCTTCAAAGAACTTTTCATTTGTTGATTCAAGTGATATCAGAGAATCATTCATATCAAAGGAAAATTTTTTCAGAAAGTTATACTAGGTCAAGAATAATATGTTGTTCTCGATTTGTTTGTTAAGCCCCTGTTAAGTTTTTTGGAGTGGGATTTGAGTAGCGGCGGCTTTTAATTCGAAAAGGGTGTGTGTTGGGAGTTTTAAATTGAATACATTATCTTTCTATCGGTGACGAGGATGCCTCCGGGGTCAGAATGCTGGTCCCTGCGGGGCAGATCCTTAGACTTTTGTCGCCTTTTCGAGTGGCTCATTGCTCAACGAGGGAAGGGACAGGTCTAGACCTTAACAGGATTTACCGTAAATCATAGATAAAAGATATTTTCAATTTCTAATCTCCAGATGGCAGTAGTGTAGTGATTTGGGACAATATTCAAAAATAACTAAATTAAAACAGTAGAAAAAAAACATTTTAGAGTAACTTATTAACAAATTGAAATATTCTCATGACTAAATATAAAAGATCAGATAATTAATTATTGTCTTCAATTTCAAATAGTTTTAATGAGAACTGAATAAAAAACATTCTTTTTATACTATTGAAAAAATGAAGCCCGCCTTCGAAGGCCCTCTTGCTAGCCAGGGGCACGCCCCCTGGACCCCCCCCCCCGCACCATGCCCAACTCCCGCCCCCACACCACCAACCCAACACTCCATTCCACACCCTAACTCACTAACACCCCACCCCCAAAACCCCTCCAGCACCCCCGCCCCCGCACCATGCACCCGTTCCAAACCCCCGCCCCCACACCACCACCCGCACTCCACCCACCCACCCCGGACTCTACCCCGTGCCCTCCAACCCTGAGCACCACACCCACGCTATGGCCCCTGGACTCCACCCGGCACCACTCCTGCACCCCCACCATACTCCGGATCACTCCTCACCCCCCCATTTCACCCCCGCACCCACCCTCCGCACCCAGTTTTTGCATTTCTAGGCTTCTAGAGACCCACAGATTCAAAATTTGGTTGGGTTTGGTAGAAGGGTCTAGATTTTCATTTTTGACCCCCCCCCCCATTTGGGTGGTTAGTTTTTGCATTTTTAAATTAGTGTGGGCCCACTGATTATGTATACAAAATTTGGTTGAGTTCGCTCAAATGGCCTAGATTTTTTTATTTTTAACCCCCCCCCCCCGCCCACCAATATTTTGGGTTGAGATGCACCTTAATCTGAATGGACCAAAACTACGTGTGAAATTTGGTTTCGATATTCACATTAGTTTTTGAGCTGGTTCGTCCATAAAAATTTAGTAACGCACAGACTAACAGACAGAACAATTATTATCTCGAAAAATATAATTTTTTCAATGTTCACTTATTAGGGCTTTTTAGTAGACCGTAATGCCATATGGTTCCGGCCAATTTTTTTAGACAAAAAAGTTTCAGCCGTTTTTGAGATACTTCGAAAAAAAGAGGAAAAAACAACTTTTTTCATGCACGATTACAATACTTGACCATACCCTCTGTATGGTAAAGTAAAAAAAAAAAATTTCTTTTAACACCAAACAAAAATCGCTTAACATGAAAAGATTTTGCTTCTCGGAATGAATAAGTTATATTTTCCAAAAAAATAATAACTTTTTTATTTGGTTTTGTAAAAAAAAAATAAAATTACATACATATATAAAATTTTATTAAGTTTTTATTAATATTTTAATTCATTTTATTGTTTTTTATATGGATACATAAATTAAGGGATAGTACATGATTCTGTTGATAAAAGAATCATGAGGTCACGTGGGCAGGGAGGCAAACCCCTGAAGTAGGTAGGTAGGGCATCCTTGTTTTTACACAATTACTGAAAGCCCCGAAAGACAATCAACTTAAAAATTTCTATATGAATGCTAAAAGTACTGTTCTTTTGACTCAAAATAAAAAAATGTAAGATTCTGGAACCATTTTTTAAAAA
Organism: Forficula auricularia; assembly: GCA_024734495.1. Lineage (NCBI taxonomy): Eukaryota > Metazoa > Arthropoda > Insecta > Dermaptera > Forficulidae > Forficula > Forficula auricularia. The sequence goes on along the minus strand of JALMQS010000863.1, from coordinate 67,578 downwards.
GGCCCAAAGTTAAAAAAATTTCTCCAAAACATAGCTATTGGCCCCACTACTAGTCATTGGCCCAGTCTACATAATTAACGCACATAAACTAAAATAATTTGCATACTATCCTTACGTTTTTATTTATTTTTCCCTTGGAGAAATAATACGACTCGGCAAAAATTGTTTATCCGCCATACCAGATTTTCTATCATCAAAACATCTTGCCATCACAACTAACATAGATGCCCCGTAATTTAAAACTTGTTTATATTTCTTATTCTAGACGTTTAGAGAAGTATGAGCCAATCAATGTATGTGGGCCAATCACTATATCCTATACCCTATATGTACTCCGACACTCTAGCCACTGACCCACAGTCACCTCGTCAGACATCTAAGCTGGAGTAATCACATCAATATGATTATACAAAGGGTCAATAAATATGGTTTTCTGATCCGCACTCTTCGACATACGGTTCCTCTGAGGGTTCTCTTAAATATTTATTAAGCCTATGTTGAAACCAGTTTGAGATATGGTATAGTAATTTGGGGAGGGTCTACACTTGCTAGATTGTTTACTGCACAAAAAAGGTGCGTTAGAGCTATTGAAGGGCGGGACCGAGAACTCACAGCAAAAGTATCTTCCAAGAATTGAACATTTTAACTGTATATGACGTCTGGCGTTATGGAAAGTGTTTTATTTAAAAAAAACACACCCAGAACTTTTTCATAAAAATATCTTTAGTCACGAATATAACACTAGATGCAGGAATGATCTGAGGATAAATGCCAGTTGATTGTCTGTGACATTAAAAAGCCCAGTTAATAACGTCATAAAAATTTACAATAAGGTACCTTTAGAAATTAAGAGTTTGCCAACGCTCTTTCTTTTGAAGACAAAACTAAAATGCTTCTTGCTAACTCTAAATCTCTATAGACTGGACGAGTTGTAGGCATAATTTATAATTTGTGAATTAAGATATATTTTTGTATTTGTGTGTTGTTCTTTTGTTTTCTTTTTTATGTTAAAGAAAAGAAAAAAAAATGTTAATTTTAACTATTAATCTTTATAAACTTTTAAGATATATTTGTATATTTGTGTGCTTTTGATCTTTGTTCTTTGTTGTACTTCTAATGCATGAGAATCACAATTTTGTAATTCTAAAAAACTTTTTGTATACTGTATTTGTATTGACAGTCTATTCAAAAATAAATAAATATTCCTATCTATAATACCAAAGAAGTACACACCTACCCGGTAGGTACCCAGATATTAATATTTTATTCACGATCTCAAATTAATTTAAAAAATGCAACATGTAATCTTGGAATGGAATATCATATGTGAAATCTATAGATTTTTTCTCATAATAATTTGTTCGAATTTTTTATCCCAACTACTGTTATTAGACGAGCAAAAATTGTATATTTATTTATTTGTTTATATATTTGTATCTTGGTTATATTTTGAAAACGACTCTACCGATTTTGATGAAATTCACGGGTTAGGGGTTTTTTGGGTGACAATTCGATCTGTCACGGTTTCATCTTCGACAAAATTGTTTTTGATGGGTTTATTCGTAATCAAATTAATTATTCTCAGTTAGACAAATCCCATTCTTAGGTTTTAAAAAGGTTTCCCTTTTCCTTTTATACCCAGGCGGACAATGGGTTGTTTGTTTCATTGTTCTAAAAGGCCTTGAAGAAGTATTGTGATTGTGGATTTTAACATATTTTGTTCTCCCTAAACGTTAGAAATATTAATAAACGTTTTATAATTGTATTTATAAAGAACTTTATTTATTTAATAGAATAAAAAATAATCAAGAATTTATTTAAAAATATATTTCGCATAAGCAGGTCTCAATTTTCTGAAAAAACAACACATTTTGATAGGTTTTATTTATTAATTGGATGAATAAAAATGAATCATATGGTTGAATCAAAACAGGTTCAGAAGGTGGGGCGCAGTGGTGGGAAATCCGGGGGTAGGGAGAGGTTTCGGGGTGGGGTCGAGCGGGGTGGAGGTGGGGGGGGCTACATTGGGCGACTATTATATAATTTTGTATTTTTTTAATTTGAAAGCGGCTCTCAAATAAAAATCGACTTTTATATCAGAATTTTAAATTAAAAATAATATTAAAATAAAGCTTTTAACTGAAGGAAGAAGTTACCGAGCATCGCTCGGGGCCTCCAGGTACTTACTTATTAAATTATTATACTAATAATACTTAGAGAGAAAAGTTTCCCTTGTATTTTCAGTCGAATATAAATATTTCAAATTTCATATATAATAATATAATATTATTTGCATAAATTTTGAATGAATTTTACTTATTAATTTAAAAAAGTAATATTTTTTATCATATTTTGAGTTTTAGAAATTGAAAATGATCATTAATGTGTATTATATATGTAATAATTCATGCAAATGTAATATTATTATATATGATTATATCTCAATAGTTAATTTATACACAGAGACATAGACAGCTGTTTAGCGAAACAGGGGGCACCACGAGTAGGCAGCTGTCACCACCCCCCACATGGATAGATAAATAAATAATAATAAAAGGAATATAATTTTGATCGCAAATTATATAATATCATACTCATAGAGTGATATTTTTAAAATTTTAAATATTTTCTTTATTTTCAAATGTCCAATACAATTTGAAAGCCGAAAATAATTAAAATCTCAAGGTTAGACACGTATTTTGAAACAAATAGGAGACATTATATTTGTAACAGAATACGTCTAGACTTGAGATAAGTAATTGTTAAAAGACCTTGTACGAATCAAATACCAGTACAATGTCTCCAATACTGCAATTTGATTCGTATCAAAGTCTTAAACATTGGAAATTTTGTATAAAAATTTTGTCAAATATTTGTTAAGAAACAAATATAGAAAAATTTATAACGTCTAAGTGTATGATGAGAGAAAGTTCGATATTGAGTTGTGCATAAAATCAGAAAAAGAAAATAATTAGATTGAAGTATCGAGGGGAAAATTTAAAAAGAAGGGGATAATTTTGAATAGTGTATTATTTATTATTTATTCTTGAATGTTATTTTTTTAAACAAAATTGAAATTGTATTTATCTATCCATGTGAAATAAATTTATTAAACTGAAAATATAAAGACGAAATTGCTCGGAAAAAATTTAGACAAAAAGAAAAGATTACAAAATTGGATATAGATAATTTTGAAATTTAATTAATTTATTTTTTTGTACTTAATAATTTAATAAAAATGTTAGTATTAGTAGGACGAGCACCTACCTGGAAATAGAAAAAAAAAGAAATTATTAGTAAAATAATTTAGTGAATTTAAAGTAATATAGAATATTAAATAGATATATTACCTTAACAGCCAACGTCTCGTGTTTCGACCTGCGATGCTGACCCCACAGTAACACTCTGACACTCGCGCACAATAAAAAATATACTCGCGATTCACTTCGAGATGGAAAGAGTAAGGAATTTACGGGAAAATGGATAAAAGGCTAAAAAGATTAAGAATTTGATTTTCCAGGACATAAGAAAATCAAATACTTAATCTAGTAAATGTTAATATTAGTAGGACGACCACTTACCTGAAAATAGATAAAAGATATTATTAGTAAAATAATTTAGTGAATTTAAAGTAATATAGAATATTAAATAGATATATTACCTTAACAGCCAACGTCTCGTGTTTCGACCTGCGATGCTGACTCCACAGTAACACTCTGACACTCGCGCACAATAAAAAATATACTCGCGATTCACTTCGAAATGGGAAGAGTAAGGAATATACGGGAAAATGGATAAAAGGCTAAAAAGATTAAGTATTTGATTTTCCAGGACATAAGAAAATCAAATACTTAATCTAGTAAATGTTAATATTAGTAGGACGAACACTTACCTGGAAATAGAAAAAAAGAAATTATTAGTAAAATAATTTAGTGAATTTAAAGTAATATAGAATATTAAATAGATATATTACCTTAACAGCCAACGTCTCGTGTTTCGACCTGCGATGCTGACCCCACAGTAACACTCTGAAACTCGCGCACAATAAAAAATATACTCGCGATTCACTTCGAGATGGGAAGAGTAAGGAATATACTGGGAAAATGGATAAAAGGTTAAAAAGATTAAGCATTTGATTTTCCAGGACATAAGAAAATCAAATACTTAATCTAGTAAATGTTAATATTAGTAGGACGACCGCTTACCTGAAAATAGATAAAAGAAATCATTAGTAAAATAATTTAGTGAATTTAAAGTAATATAGAGTATTAAATAGATATATTACCTTAACAGCCAACGTCTCGTGTTTCGACTCTGCGATGCTGACTCCACAGTAACACTCTGACAACTCGCGCACAATAAAAAATATACTCGCGATTCACTTCGAGATGGAAAGAGTAAGGAATTAACGGGAAAATGGATAAAAGTTAAAAAGATTAAGAATTTGATTTTCCAGGACATAAGAAAATCAAATACTTAATCTAGTAAATGTTAATATTAGTAGGACGACCACCTACCTGGAAATAGAAAAATGGAAATTATTAGTAAAATAATTTAGTGAATTTAAAGTAATATAGAATATTAAATAGATATATTACCTTAACAGCCAACGTCTCGTGTTTCGACCTGGCGATGCTGACCCCACAGTAACACTCTGACACTCGCGCACAATAAAAAATATACTCGCGATTCACTTCGAGATGGAAAGAGTAAGGAATTTACGGGAAAATGGATAAAAGGCTAAAAAGATTAAGAATTTGATTTTCCAGGACATAAGAAAATCAAATACTTAATCTAGTAAATGTTAATATTAGTAGGACGAACACTTACCTGGAAATAGAAAAAAGAAATTATTAGTAAAATAATTTAGTGAATTTAAAGTAATATAGAGTATTAAATAGATATAGTACCTTAACAGCCAACGTCTCGTGTTTCGACCTGCGATGCTGACCCCACAGTAACACTCTGACACTCGCGCACAATAAAAAATATACTCGCGATTCACTTCGAGATGGAAAGAGTAAGGAATTTACGGGAAAATGGATAAAAGGATAAAAAGATTAAGAATTTGATTTTCCAGGGCATAAGAAAATCAAATACTTAATCTAGTAAATGTTAATATTAGTAGGACGACCGCTTACCTGAAAATAGATAAAAGATATTATTAGTAAAATAATTTAGTGAATTTAAAGTAATATAGAATATTAAATAGATATATTACCTTAACAGCCAACGTCTCGTGTTTCGACCTGGGATGCTGATTCCACAGTAAGACTCTGAAACTCGCGCACAATAAAAAATATACTCGCGATTCACTTCGAGATGGAAAGAGTAAGGAATTTACTGGAAAATGGATAAAAGGCTAAAAAGATTAAGGATTTGATTTTCCAGGACATAAGAAAATCAAATACTTAATCTAGTAAATGTTAATATTAGTAGGACGAGCACTTACCTGGAAATAGAAAAAAAGAAATTATTAGTAAAATAATTTAGTGAATTTAAAGTAATATAGAGTATTAAATAGATATAGTACCTTAACAGCCAACGTCTCGTGTTTCGACCTGCGATGCTGACCCCACAGTAACACTCTGATACTCGCGCACAATAAAAAATATACTCGCGATTCACCTCGAGATGGAAAGAGTAAGGAATTTACGGGAAAATGGCTAAAAGGCTAGAAAGATTAAGAATTTGATTTTCCAGGGCATAAGAAAATCAAATACTTAATCTAGTAAATGTTAATATTAGTAGGACGACCGCTTACCTGAAAATAGATAAAAGATATTATTAGTAAAATAATTTAGTGAATTTAAAGTAATATAGAATATTAAATAGATATATTACCTTAACAGCCAACGTCTCGTGTTTCGACCTGGGATGCTGATTCCACAGTAACACTCTGAAACTCGCGCACAATAAAAAATATACTCGCGATTCACTTCGAGATGGAAAGAGTAAGGAATTTACTGGAAAATGGATAAAAGGCTAAAAAGATTAAGGATTTGATTTTCCAGGACATAAGAAAAGCAAATACTTAATCTAGTAAATGTTAATATTAGTAGGACGACCGCTTACCTGAAAATAGATAAAAGATATTATTAGTAAAATAATTTAGTGAATTTAAAGTAATATAGAATATTAAATAGATATATTACCTTAACAGCCAACGTCTCGTGTTTCGACCTGGGATGCTGATTCCACAGTAACACTCTGAAACTCGCGCACAATAAAAAATATACTCGCGATTCACTTCGAGATGGAAAGAGTAAGGAATTTACGGGAAAATGGATAAAAGGCTAAAAAGATTAAGAATTTGATTTTCCAGGACATAAGAAAATCAAATACTTAATCTAGTAAATGTTAATATTAGTAGGACGACCACCTACCTGGAAATAGAAAAAACGAAATTATTAGTAAAATAATTTAGTGAATTTAAAGTAATATAGAATATTAAATAGATATATTACCTTAACAGCCAACGTCTCGTGTTTCGACCTGCGATGCTGACCCCACAGTAACACTCTGACACTCGCGCACAATAAAAAATATACTCGCGATTCACTTCGAGATGGAAAGAGTAAGGAATTTACGGGAAAATGGATAAAAGGCTAAAAAGATTAAGAATTTGATTTTCCAGGACATAAGAAAATCAAATACTTAATCTAGTAAATGTTAATATTAGTAGGACGAACACTTACCTGGAAATAGAAAAAAAGAAATTATTAGTAAAATAATTTAGTGAATTTAAAGTAATATAGAGTATTAAATAGATATAGTACCTTAACAGCCAACGTCTCGTGTTTCGACCTGCGATGCTGACCCCACAGTAACACTCTGATACTCGCGCACAATAAAAAATATACTCGCGATTCACTTCGAGATGGAAAGAGTAAGGAATTTACGGGAAAATGGATAAAAGGATAAAAAGATTAAGAATTTGATTTTCCAGGGCATAAGAAAATCAAATACTTAATCTAGTAAATGTTAATATTAGTAGGACGACCGCTTACCTGAAAATAGATAAAAGATATTATTAGTAAAATAATTTAGTGAATTTAAAGTAATATAGAATATTAAATAGATATATTACCTTAACAGCCAACGTCTCGTGTTTCGACCTGGGATGCTGATTCCACAGTAAGACTCTGAAACTCGCGCACAATAAAAAATATACTCGCGATTCACTTCGAGATGGAAAGAGTAAGGAATTTACTGGAAAATGGATAAAAGGCTAAAAAGATTAAGGATTTGATTTTCCAGGACATAAGAAAATCAAATACTTAATCTAGTAAATGTTAATATTAGTAGGACGAGCACTTACCTGGAAATAGAAAAAAGAAATTATTAGTAAAATAATTTAGTGAATTTAAAGTAATATAGAGTATTAAATAGATATAGTACCTTAACAGCCAACGTCTCGTGTTTCGACCTGCGATGCTGACCCCACAGTAACACTCTGATACTCGCGCACAATAAAAAATATACTCGCGATTCACTTCGAGATGGAAAGAGTAAGGAATTTACGGGAAAATGGCTAAAAGGCTAAAAAGATTAAGAATTTGATTTTCCAGGGCATAAGAAAATCAAATACTTAATCTAGTAAATGTTAATATTAGTAGGACGACCGCTTACCTGAAAATAGATAAAAGATATTATTAGTAAAATAATTTAGTGAATTTAAAGTAATATAGAATATTAAATAGATATATTACCTTAACAGCCAACGTCTCGTGTTTCGACCTGGGATGCTGATTCCACAGTAACACTCTGAAACTCGCGCACAATAAAAAATATACTCGCGATTCACTTCGAGATGGAAAGAGTAAGGAATTTACTGGAAAATGGATAAAAGGCTAAAAAGATTAAGGATTTGATTTTCCAGGACATAAGAAAATCAAATACTTAATCTAGTAAATGTTAATATTAGTAGGACGACCGCTTACCTGAAAATAGATAAAAGATATTATTAGTAAAATAATTTAGTGAATTTAAAGTAATATAGAATATTAAATAGATATATTACCTTAACAGCCAACGTCTCGTGTTTCGACCTGGGATGCTGATTCCACAGTAACACTCTGAAACTCGCGCACAATAAAAAATATACTCGCGATTCACTTTGAGATGGAAAGAGTAAGGAATTATACGGGAAAATGGATAAAAGGCTAAAAAGATTAAGAATTTGATTTTCCAGGACATAAGAATATCAAATACTTAATCTAGTAAATGTTAATATTAGTAGGACGACCACCTACCTGGAAATAGAAAAAAGAAATTATTAGTAAAATAATTTAGTGAATTTAAAGTAATATAGAATATTAAATAGATATATTACCTTAACAGCCAACGTCTCGTGTTTCGACCTGCGATGCTGACCCCACAGTAACACTCTGACACTCGCGCACAATAAAAAATATACTCGCGATTCACTTCGAGATGGAAAGAGTAAGGAATTTACGGGAAAATGGATAAAAGGCTAAAAAGATTAAGAATTTGATTTTCCAGGACATAAGAAAATCAAATACTTAATCTAGTAAATGTTAATATTAGTAGGACGAACACTTACCTGGAAATAGAAAAAAAGAAATTATTAGTAAAATAATTTAGTGAATTTAAAGTAATATAGAGTATTAAATAGATATAGTACCTTAACAGCCAACGTCTCGTGTTTCGACCTGCGATGCTGACCCCACAGTAACACTCTGACACTCGCGCACAATAAAAAATATACTCGCGATTCACTTCGAGATGGAAAGAGTAAGGAATTTACGGGAAAATGGATAAAAGGCTAAAAAGATTAAGAATTTGATTTTCCAGGGCATAAGAAAATCAAATACTTAATCTAGTAAATGTTAATATTAGTAGGACGACCACTTACCTGAAAATAGATAAAAGATATTATTAGTAAAATAATTTAGTGAATTTAAAGTAATATAGAATATTAAATAGATATATTACCTTAACAGCCAACGTCTCGTGTTTCGACCTGGGATGCTGATTCCACAGTAACACTCTGACACTCGCGCACAATAAAAAATATACTCGCGATTCACTTCGAGATGGAAAGAGTAAGGAATTTACGGGAAAATGGATAAAAGGCTAAAAAGATTAAGGATTTGATTTTCCAGGACATAAGAAAATCAAATACTTAATCTAGTAAATGTTAATATTAGTAGGACGACCACTTACCTGAAAATAGATAAAAGATATTATTAGTAAAATAATTTAGTGAATTTAAAGTAATATAGAGTATTAAATAGATATATTACCTTAACAGCCAACGTCTCGTGTTTCGACCTGGGATGCTGATTCCACAGTAACACTCTGACACTCGCGCACAATAAAAAATATACTCGCGATTCACTTCGAGATGGAAAGAGTAAGGAATTTACGGGAAAATGGATAAAAGGCTAAAAAGATTAAGAATTTGATTTTCCAGGACATAAGAAAATCAAATACTTAATCTAGTAAATGTTAATATTAGTAGGACGACCACTTACCTGAAAATAGATAAAAGATATTATTAGTAAAATAATTTAGTGAATTTAAAGTAATATAGAGTATTAAATAGATATATTACCTTAACAGCCAACGTCTCGTGTTTCGACCTGGGATGCTGATTCCACAGTAACACTCTGAAACTCGCGCACAATAAAAAATATACTCGCGATTCACTTCGAGATGGAGAAGAGTAAGGAATTAACGGGAAAATGGATAAAAAGTTAAAAAGATTAAGAATTTGATTTTCCAGGACATAAGAAAATCAAATACTTAATCTAGTAAATGTTAATATTAGTAGGACGACCACCTACCTGGAAATAGAAAAAGGAAATTATTAGTAAAATAATTTACTGAATTTAAAGTAATATAGAATATTAAATAGATATATTACCTTAACAGGCAACGTCTCGTGTTTCGACCAGCGATGCTGACCCCACAGTAACAATCTGACATTCGCGCACAATAAAAAATATACTCGCGATTCACTTCGAGATGGAATGAGTAAGGAATTTACGGGAAAATGGATAAAAGGCTAAAAAGATTAAGAATTTGATTTTCCAGGACAAAAGAAAATCAAATACTTAATCTAGTAAATGTTAATATTAGTAGGACGAACACTTACCTGGAAATAGAAAAAAGAAATTATTAGTAAAATAATTTAGTGAATTTAAAGTAATATAGAGTATTAAATAGATATAGTACCTTAACAGCCAACGTCTCGTGTTTCGACCTGCGATGCTGACCCCTCAGTAACACTCTGATACTCGCGCACAATAAAAAATATACTCGCGATTCACTTCGAGATGGAAAGAGTAAGGAATTTACGGGAAAATGGATAAAAGGATAAAAAGATTAAGAATTTGATTTTCCAGGGCATAAGAAAATCAAATACTTAATCTAGTAAATGTTAATATTAGTAGGACGACCGCTTACCTGAAAATAGATAAAAGATATTATTAGTAAAATAATTTAGTGAATTTAAAGTAATATAGAATATTAAATAGATATATTACCTTAACAGCCAACGTCTCGTGTTTCGACCTGGGATGCTGATTCCACAGTAAGACTCTGAAACTCGCGCACAATAAAAAATATACTCGCGATTCACTTCGAGATGGAAAGAGTAAGGAATTTACTGGAAAATGGATAAAAGGCTAAAAAGATTAAGGATTTGATTTTCCAGGACATAAGAAAATCAAATACTTAATCTAGTAAATGTTAATATTAGTAGGACGAGCACTTACCTGGAAATAGAAAAAAGAAATTATTAGTAAAATAATTTAGTGAATTTAAAGTAATATAGAGTATTAAATAGATATAGTACCTTAACAGCCAACGTCTCGTGTTTCGACCTGCGATGCTGACCCCACAGTAACACTCTGATACTCGCGCACAATAAAAAATATACTCGCGATTCACCTCGAGATGGAAAGAGTAAGGAATTTACGGGAAAATGGCTAAAAGGCTAGAAAGATTAAGAATTTGATTTTCCAGGGCATAAGAAAATCAAATACTTAATCTAGTAAATGTTAATATTAGTAGGACGACCGCTTACCTGAAAATAGATAAAAGATATTATTAGTAAAATAATTTAGTGAATTTAAAGTAATATAGAATATTAAATAGATATATTACCTTAACAGCCAACGTCTCGTGTTTCGACCTGGGATGCTGATTCCACAGTAACACTCTGAAACTCGCGCACAATAAAAAATATACTCGCGATTCACTTCGAGATGGAAAGAGTAAGGAATTTACTGGAAAATGGATAAAAGGCTAAAAAGATTAAGGATTTGATTTTCCAGGACATAAGAAAAGCAAATACTTAATCTAGTAAATGTTAATATTAGTAGGACGACCGCTTACCTGAAAATAGATAAAAGATATTATTAGTAAAATAATTTAGTGAATTTAAAGTAATATAGAATATTAAATAGATATATTACCTTAACAGCGCAACGTCTCGTGTTTCGACCTGGGATGCTGATTCCACAGTAACACTCTGAAACTCGCGCACAATAAAAAATATACTCGCGATTCACTTCGAGATGGAAAGAGTAAGGAATTTACGGGAAAATGGATAAAGAGGCTAAAAAGATTAAGAATTTGATTTTCCAGGACATAAGAAAATCAAATACTTAATCTAGTAAATGTTAATATTAGTAGGACGACCACTTACCTGAAAATAGATAAAAGATATTATTAGTAAAATAATTTAGTGAATTTAAAGTAATATAGAATATTAAATAGATATATTACCTTAACAGCCAACGTCTCGTGTTTCGACCTAGGATGCTGACCCCACAGTAACACTCTGACACTCGCGCACAATAAAAAATATACTCGCGATTCACTTTGAAATGGGAAGAGTAAGGAATATACGGGAAAATGGATAAAAGGCTAAAAAGATTAAGAATTTGATTTTCCAGGACATAAGAAAATCAAATACTTAATCTAGTAAATGTTAATATTAGTAGGACGAACACTTACCTGGAAATAGAAAAAAGAAATCATTAGTAAAATAATTTAGTGAATTTAAAGTTATATAGAGTATTAAATAGATATAGTACCTTAACAGCCAACGTCTCGTGTTTCGACCTGCGATGCTGACCCCACAGTAACACTCTGACACTCGCGCACAATAAAAAATATACTCGCGATTCACTTCGAGATGGAAAGAGTAAGGAATTTACGGGAAAATGGATAAAAGGTTAAAAAGATTAAGAATTTGATTTTCCAGGACATAAGAAAATCAAATACTTAATCTAGTAAATGTTAATATTAGTAGGACGACCACCTACCTGGAAATAGAAAAAAGGAAATTATTAGTAAAATAATTTAGTGAATTTAAAGTAATATAGAATATTAAATAGATATATTACCTTAACAGCCAACGTCTCGTGTTTCGACCTGCGATGCTGACCCCACAGTAACACTCTGACACTCGCGCACAATAAAAAATATACTCGCGATTCACTTCGAGATGGAAAGAGTAAGGAATTTACGGGAAAATGGCTAAAAGGCTAAAAAGATTAAGAATTTGATTTTCCAGGGCATAAGAAAATCAAATACTTAATCTAGTAAATGTTAATATTAGTAGGACGACCGCTTACCTGAAAATAGATAAAAGATATTATTAGTAAAATAATTTAGTGAATTTAAAGTAATATAGAATATTAAATAGATATATTACCTTAACAGCCAACGTCTCGTGTTTCGACCTGGGATGCTGATTCCACAGTAACACTCTGAAACTCGCGCACAATAAAAAATATACTCGCGATTCACTTCGAGATGGAAAGAGTAAGGAATTTACTGGAAAATGGATAAAAGGCTAAAAAGATTAAGGATTTGATTTTCCAGGACATAAGAAAAGCAAATACTTAATCTAGTAAATGTTAATATTAGTAGGACGACCGCTTACCTGAAAATAGATAAAAGATATTATTAGTAAAATAATTTAGTGAATTTAAAGTAATATAGAATATTAAATAGATATATTACCTTAACAGCCAACGTCTCGTGTTTCGACCTGGGATGCTGATTCCACAGTAACACTCTGAAACTCGCGCACAATAAAAAATATACTCGCGATTCACTTCGAGATGGAAAGAGTAAGGAATTTACTGGAAAATGGATAAAAGGCTAAAAAGATTAAGGATTTGATTTTCCAGGACATAAGAAAATCAAATACTTAATCTAGTAAATGTTAATATTAGTAGGACGACCACTTACCTGAAAATAGATAAAAGATATTATTAGTAAAATAATTTAGTGAATTTAAAGTAATATAGAATATTAAATAGATATATTACCTTAACAGCCAACGTCTCGTGTTTCGACCTGGGATGCTGATTCCACAGTAACACTCTGACACTCGCGCACAATAAAAAATATACTCGCGATTCACTTCGAGATGGAAAGAGTAAGGAATTTACTGGAAAATGGATAAAAGGCTAAAAAGATTAAGGATTTGATTTTCCACGACATAAGAAAATCAAATACTTAATCTAGTAAATGTTAATATTAGTAGGACGAGCACTTACCTGGAAATAGAAAAAAAGAAATTATTAGTAAAATAATTTAGTGAATTTAAAGTAATATAGAGTATTAAATAGATATAGTACCTTAACAGCCAACGTCTCGTGTTTCGACCTGCGATGCTGACCCCACAGTAACACTCTGATACTCGCGCACAATAAAAAATATACTCGCGATTCACTTCGAGATGGAAAGAGTAAGGAATTTACGGGAAAATGGCTAAAAGGCTAAAAAGATTAAGAATTTGATTTTCCAGGGCATAAGAAAATCAAATACTTAATCTAGTAAATGTTAATATTAGTAGGACGACCGCTTACCTGAAAATAGATAAAAGATATTATTAGTAAAATAATTTAGTGAATTTAAAGTAATATAGAATATTAAATAGATATATTACCTTAACAGCCAACGTCTCGTGTTTCGACCTGGGATGCTGATTCCACAGTAACACTCTGAAACTCGCGCACAATAAAAAATATACTCGCGATTCACTTTGAAATGGGAAGAGTAAGGAATTTACGGGAAAATGGATAAAAGGTTAAAAAGATTAAGTATTTGATTTTCCAGGACATAAGAAAATCAAATACTTAATCTAGTAAATGTTAATATTAGTAGGACGACCACTTACCTGGAAATAGATAAAAGAAATTATTAGTAAAATAATTTAGTGAATTTAAAGTAATATAGAATATTAAATAGATATATTACCTTAACAGCCAACGTCTCGTGTTTCGACCTGGGATGCTGATTCCACAGTAACACTCTGAAACTCGCGCACAATAAAAAATATACTCGCGATTCACTTCGAGATGGAAAGAGTAAGGAATTATACGGGAAAATGGATAAAGAGTTAAAAAGATTAAGAATTTGATTTTCCAGGACATAAGAAAATCAAATACTTAATCTAGTAAATGTTAATATTAGTAGGACGACCACCTACCTGGAAATAGAAAAAAGGAAATTATTAGTAAAATAATTTACTGAATTTAAAGTAATATAGAATATTAAATAGATATATTACCTTAACAGGCAACGTCTCGTGTTTCGACCTGCGATGCTGACCCCACAGTAACAATCTGACACTCGCGCACAATAAAAAATATACTCGCGATTCACTTCGAGATGGAAAGAGTAAGGAATTTACGGGAAAATGGATAAAAGGCTAAAAAGATTAAGAATTTGATTTTCCAGGACAAAAGAAAATCAAATACTTAATCTAGTAAATGTTAATATTAGTAGGACGAACACTTACCTGGAAATAGAAAAAAAAAGAAATTATTAGTAAAATAATTTAGTGAATTTAAAGTAATATAGAGTATTAAATAGATATAGTACCTTAACAGCCAACGTCTCGTGTTTCGACCTGCGATGCTGACCCCTCAGTAACACTCTGATACTCGCGCACAATAAAAAATATACTCGCGATTCACTTCGAGATGGAAAGAGTAAGGAATTTACGGGAAAATGGATAAAAGGATAAAAAGATTAAGAATTTGATTTTCCAGGGCATAAGAAAATCAAATACTTAATCTAGTAAATGTTAATATTAGTAGGACGACCGCTTACCTGAAAATAGATAAAAGATATTATTAGTAAAATAATTTAGTGAATTTAAAGTAATATAGAATATTAAATAGATATATTACCTTAACAGCCAACGTCTCGTGTTTCGACCTGGGATGCTGATTCCACAGTAAGACTCTGAAACTCGCGCACAATAAAAAATATACTCGCGATTCACTTCGAGATGGAAAGAGTAAGGAATTTACTGGAAAATGGATAAAAGGCTAAAAAGATTAAGGATTTGATTTTCCAGGACATAAGAAAATCAAATACTTAATCTAGTAAATGTTAATATTAGTAGGACGAGCACTTACCTGGAAATAGAAAAAGAAATTATTAGTAAAATAATTTAGTGAATTTAAAGTAATATAGAGTATTAAATAGATATAGTACCTTAACAGCCAACGTCTCGTGTTTCGACCTGCGATGCTGACCCCACAGTAACACTCTGATACTCGCGCACAATAAAAAATATACTCGCGATTCACCTCGAGATGGAAAGAGTAAGGAATTTACGGGAAAATGGCTAAAAGGCTAGAAAGATTAAGAATTTGATTTTCCAGGGCATAAGAAAATCAAATACTTAATCTAGTAAATGTTAATATTAGTAGTACGACCGCTTACCTGAAAATAGATAAAAGATATTATTAGTAAAATAATTTAGTGAATTTAAAGTAATATAGAATATTAAATAGATATATTACCTTAACAGCCAACGTCTCGTGTTTCGACCTGGGATGCTGATTCCACAGTAACACTCTGAAACTCGCGCACAATAAAAAATATACTCGCGATTCACTTCGAGATGGAAAGAGTAAGGAATTTACTGGAAAATGGATAAAAGGCTAAAAAGATTAAGGATTTGATTTTCCAGGACATAAGAAAAGCAAATACTTAATCTAGTAAATGTTAATATTAGTAGGACGACCGCTTACCTGAAAATAGATAAAAGATATTATTAGTAAAATAATTTAGTGAATTTAAAGTAATATAGAATATTAAATAGATATATTACCTTAACAGCGAACGTCTCGTGTTTCGACCTGGGATGCTGATTCCACAGTAACACTCTGAAACTCGCGCACAATAAAAAATATACTCGCGATTCACTTCGAGATGGAAAGAGTAAGGAATTTACGGGAAAATGGATAAAAGGCTAAAAAGATTAAGGATTTGATTTTCCAGGACATAAGAAAATCAAATACTTAATCTAGTAAATGTTAATATTAGTAGGACGACCACTTACCTGAAAATAGATAAAAGATATTATTAGTAAAATAATTTACTGAATTTAAAGTAATATAGAATATTAAATAGATATATTACCTTAACAGCCAACGTCTCGTGTTTCGACCAGCGATGCTGACCCCACAGTAACACTCTGAAACTCGCGCACAATAAAAAATATACTCGCGATTCACTTTGAAATGGGAAGAGTAAGGAATATACGGGAAAATGGATAAAAGGCTAAAAAGATTAAGAATTTGATTTTCCAGGACATAAGAAAATCAAATACTTAATCTAGTAAATGTTAATATTAGTAGGACGAACACTTACCTGGAAATAGAAAAAAAGAAATCATTAGTAAAATAATTTAGTGAATTTAAAGTTATATAGAGTATTAAATAGATATAGTACCTTAACAGCCAACGTCTCGTGTTTCGACCTGCGATGCTGACCCCACAGTAACACTCTGACACTCGCGCACAATAAAAAATATACTCGCGATTCACTTCGAGATGGAAAGAGTAAGGAATTTACGGGAAAATGGATAAAAGGTTAAAAAGATTAAGAATTTGATTTTCCAGGACATAAGAAAATCAAATACTTAATCTAGTAAATGTTAATATTAGTAGGACGACCACCTACCTGGAAATAGAAAAAAGGAAATTATTAGTAAAATAATTTAGTGAATTTAAAGTAATATAGAATATTAAATAGATATATTACCTTAACAGCCAACGTCTCGTGTTTCGACCTGCGATGCTGACCCCACAGTAACACTCTGATACTCGCGCACAATAAAAAATATACTCGCGATTCACCTCGAGATGGAAAGAGTAAGGAATTTACGGGAGAATGGCTAAAAGGCTAGAAAGATTAAGAATTTGATTTTCCAGGGCATAAGAAAATCAAATACTTAATCTAGTAAATGTTAATATTAGTAGTACGACCGCTTACCTGAAAATAGATAAAAGATATTATTAGTAAAATAATTTAGTGAATTTAAAGTAATATAGAATATTAAATAGATATATTACCTTAACAGCCAACGTCTCGTGTTTCGACCTGGGATGCTGATTCCACAGTAACACTCTGAAACTCGCGCACAATAAAAAATATACTCGCGATTCACTTCGAGATGGAAAGAGTAAGGAATTTACTGGAAAATGGATAAAAGGCTAAAAAGATTAAGGATTTGATTTTCCAGGACATAAGAAAAGCAAATACTTAATCTAGTAAATGTTAATATTAGTAGGACGACCGCTTACCTGAAAATAGATAAAAGATATTATTAGTAAAATAATTTAGTGAATTTAAAGTAATATAGAATATTAAATAGATATATTACCTTAACAGCGAACGTCTCGTGTTTCGACCTGGGATGCTGATTCCACAGTAACACTCTGAAACTCGCGCACAATAAAAAATATACTCGCGATTCACTTCGAGATGGAAAGAGTAAGGAATTTACTGGAAAATGGATAAAAGGCTAAAAGATTAAGGATTTGATTTTCCAGGACATAAGAAAATCAAATACTTAATCTAGTAAATGTTAATATTAGTAGGACGACCGCTTACCTGAAAATAGATAAAAGATATTATTAGTAAAATAATTTAGTGAATTTAAAGTAATATAGAATATTAAATAGATATATTACCTTAACAGCCAACGTCTCGTGTTTCGACTTGGGATGCTGATTCCACAGTAACACTCTGAAACTCGCGCACAATAAAAAATATACTCGCGATTCACTTCGAGATGGAAAGAGTAAGGAATTTACTGGAAAATGGATAAAATGCTAAAAAGATTACGGATTTGATTTTCCACGACATAAGAAAATCAAATATTTAATCTAGTAAATGTTAATATTAGTAGGACGAGCACTTACCTGGAAATAGAAAAAAAGAAATTATTAGTAAAATAATTTAGTGAATTTAAAGTAATATAGAGTATTAAATAGATATAGTACCTTAACAGCCAACGTCTCGTGTTTCGACTCTGCGATGCTGACCCCACAGTAACACTCTGATACTCGCGCACAATAAAAAATATACTCGCGATTCACTTCGAGATGGAAAGAGTAAGGAATTTACGGGAAAATGGCTAAAAGGTTAAAGAGATTAAGAATTTGATTTTCCAGGGCATAAGAAAATCAAATACTTAATCTAGTAAATGTTAATATTAGTAGGACGACCGCTTACCTGAAAATAGATAAAAGATATTATTAGTAAAATAATTTAGTGAATTTAAAGTAATATAGAATATTAAATAGATATATTACCTTAACAGCCATCGTCTCGTGTTTCGACCTGGGATGCTGATTCCACAGTAACACTCTGAAACTCGAGCACAATAAAAAATATACTCGCGATTCACTTTGAAATGGGAAGAGTAAGGAATATACGGGAAAATGGATAAAAGGCTAAAAAGATTAAGTATTTGATTTTCCAGAACATAAGAAAATCAAATACTTAATCTAGTGAATGTTAATATTAGTAGAACGAACACTTACCTGGAAATAGAAAAAAAGAAATCATTAGTTCAATAATTTAGTTAATTTAAAGTAATATAGAATATTAAATAGATATATTACCTTAACAGCCAACGTCTCGTGTTTCGACCAGCGATGCTGACCCCACAGTAACACTCTGAAACTCGCGCACAATAAAAAATATACTCGCGATTCACTTTGAAATGGGAAGAGTAAGGAATATACGGGAAAAT
This sequence comes from Forficula auricularia, assembly GCA_024734495.1. Lineage (NCBI taxonomy): Eukaryota > Metazoa > Arthropoda > Insecta > Dermaptera > Forficulidae > Forficula > Forficula auricularia. Next base: position 48,524 of record JALMQS010000863.1, on the reverse strand, counting down.
GGATAAAAGGCTAAAAAGATTAAGCATTTGATTTTCCATGACATAAGAAAATCAAATAGTTAATCTAGTAAATGTTAATATTAGTAGGACGAACACTTACCTGGAAATAGAAAAAAGAAATCATTAGTAAAATAATTTAGTTAATTTAAAGTTATATAGAGTATTAAATAGATATAGTACCTTAAAAGCCAACGTCTCGTGTTTCGACCTGCGATGCTGACCCCACAGTAACACTCTGACACTCGCGCACAATAAAAAATATACTCGCGATTCACTTCGAGATGGAAAGAGTAAGGAATTAACGGGAAAATGGATAAAAGGTTAAAAAGATTAAGAATTTGATTTTCCAGGACATAAGAAAATCAAATACTTAATCTAGTAAATGTTAATATTAGTAGGACGACCGCTTACCTGAAAATAGATAAAAGATATTATTAGTAAAATAATTTAGTGAATTTAAAGTAATATAGAATATTAAATAGATATATTACCTTAACAGCCAACGTCTCGTGTTTCGACCTGGGATGCTGATTCCACAGTAACACTCTGAAACTCGCGCACAATAAAAAATATACTCGCGATTCACTTCGAGATGGAAAGAGTAAGGAATTTACTGGAAAATGGATAAAAGGCTAAAAAGATTAAGGATTTGATTTTCCAGGACATAAGAAAAGCAAATACTTAATCTAGTAAATGTTAATATTAGTAGGACGACCGCTTACCTGAAAATAGATAAAAGATATTATTAGTAAAATAATTTAGTGAATTTAAAGTAATATAGAATATTAAATAGATATATTACCTTAACAGCGAACGTCTCGTGTTTCGACCTGGGATGCTGATTCCACAGTAACACTCTGAAACTCGCGCACAATAAAAAATATACTCGCGATTCACTTCGAGATGGAAAGAGTAAGGAATTTACTGGAAAATGGATAAAAGGTTAAAAAGATTAAGGATTTGATTTTCCAGGACATAAGAAAATCAAATACTTAATCTAGTAAATGTTAATATTAGTAGGACGACCGCTTACCTGAAAATAGATAAAAGATATTATTAGTAAAATAATTTAGTGAATTTAAAGTAATATAGAATATTAAATAGATATATTACCTTAACAGCCAACGTCTCGTGTTTCGACTTGGGATGCTGATTCCACAGTAACACTCTGAAACTCGCGCACAATAAAAAATATACTCGCGATTCACTTCGAGATGGAAAGAGTAAGGAATTTACTGGAAAATGAATAAAAGGCTAAAAAGATTACGGATTTGATTTTCCACGACATAAGAAAATCAAATATTTAATCTAGTAAATGTTAATATTAGTAGGACGAGCACTTACCTGGAAATAGAAAAAAGAAATTATTAGTAAAATAATTTAGTGAATTTAAAGTAATATAGAGTATTAAATAGATATAGTACCTTAACAGCCAACGTCTCGTGTTTCGACCTGCGATGCTGACCCCACAGTAACACTCTGATACTCGCGCACAATAAAAAATATACTCGCGATTCACTTCGAGATGGAAAGAGTAAGGAATTTACGGGAAAATGGCTAAAAGGCTAAAAAGATTAAGAATTTGATTTTCCAGGGCATAAGAAAATCAAATACTTAATCTAGTAAATGTTAATATTAGTAGGACGACCGCTTACCTGAAAATAGATAAAAGATATTATTAGTAAAATAATTTAGTGAATTTAAAGTAATATAGAATATTAAATAGATATATTACCTTAACAGCCAACGTCTCGTGTTTCGACCTGGGATGCTGATTCCACAGTAACACTCTGAAACTCGAGCACAATAAAAAATATACTCGCGATTCACTTTGAAATGGGAAGAGTAAGGAATATACGGGAAAATGGATAAAAGGCTAAAAGATTAAGTATTTGATTTTCCAGAACATAAGAAAATCAAATACTTAATCTAGTGAATGTTAATATTAGTAGAACGAACACTTACCTGGAAATAGAAAAAAAGAAATCATTAGTTCAATAATTTAGTTAATTTAAAGTAATATAGAATATTAAATAGATATATTACCTTAACAGCCAACGTCTCGTGTTTCGACCTGCGATGCTGACCCCACAGTAACACTCTGATACTCGCGCACAATCAAAAATAAACTCGCGATTCACTTCGAGATGGAAAGAGTAAGTAATTTACGGGAAAATGGTTAAAAGGCTAAAAAGATTAAGAATTTGATTTTCCAGGGCATAAGAAAATCAAATACTTAATCTAGTAAATGTTAATATTAGTAGGACGACCGCTTACCTGAAAATAGATAAAAGATATTATTAGTAAAATAATTTAGTGAATTTAAAGTAATATAATATATTAAATAGATATATTACCTTAAAAGCCAACGTCTCGTGTTTCGACCTGGGATGCTGATTCCACAGTAACATTCTGAAACTCGCGCACAATAAAAAATATACTCGCGATTCACTTTGAAATGGGAAGAGTAAGGAATATACGGGAAAATGGATAAAAGGCTAAAAAGATTAAGGATTTGATTTTCCAGGACATAAGAAAATCAAATACTTAATCTAGTAAATGTTAATATTAGTAGGACGAACACTTACCTGGAAATAGAAAAAAAGAAATCATTTGTAAAATAATTTAGTGAATTTAAAGTTATATAGAGTATTAAATAGATATAGTACCTTATCATCCAACTTCTCGTGTTTCGACCTGCGATGCTGACCCCACAGTAACACTCTGACACTCGCGCACAATAAAAAATATACTCGCGATTCACTTCGAGATGGAAAGAGTAAGGAATTTACGGGAAAATGGATAAAAGGTTAAAAGATTAAGAATTTGATTTTCCAGGATATAAGAAAATCAAATACTTAATCTAGTAAATGTTAATATTAGTAGGACGAACACTTACCTGGAAATAGAAAAAAGAAATTATTAGTAAAATAATTTAGTGAATTTAAAGTAATATAGAGTATTAAATAGATATAGTACCTTAACAGCCAACGTCTCGTGTTTCGACCTGCGATGCTGACCCCACAGTAACACTCTGACACTCGCGCACAATAAAAAATATACTCGCGATTCACTTCGAGATGGAAAGAGTAAGGAATTTACGGGAAAATGGATAAAAGGTTAAAAGATTAAGAATTTGATTTTCCAGGACATAAGAAAATCAAATACTTAATCTAGTAAATGTTAATATTAGTAGGACGAACACTTACCTGGAAATAGAAAAAAGAAATCATTAGTAAAATAATTTAGTGAATTTAAAGTTATATAGAGTATTAAATAGATATAGTACCTTAACAGCCAACGTCTCGTGTTTCGACCTGCGATGCTGACCCCACAGTAACAATCTGACACTCGCGCACAATAAAAAATATACTCGCGATTCACTTCGAGATGGAATGAGTAAGGAATTTTCGGGAAAATGGATAAAAGGCTAAAAAGATTAAGAATTTGATTTTCCAGGACAAAAGAAAATCAAATCCTTAATCTAGTAAATGTTAATATTATATAGTAGGACGACCACCTACCTGGAAATAGAAAAAAGGAAATTATTATTAAAATAATTTAGTGAATTTAAAGTAATATAGAATATTAAATAGATATATTACCTTAACAGCCAACGTCTCGTGTTTCGACCTGGGATGCTGATTCCACAGTAACACTCTGAAACTCGCGCACAATAAAAAATATACTCGCGATTCACTTCGAGATGGAAAGAGTAAGGAATTTACTGGAAAATGGATAAAAGGCTAAAAAGATTAAGGATTTGATTTTCCAGGACATAAGAAAATCAAATACTTAATCTAGTAAATGTTAATATTAGTAGGACGAGCACTTACCTGGAAATAGAAAAAAGAAATTATTAGTAAAATAATTTAGTGAATTTAAAGTAATATAGAGTATTAAATAGATATAGTACCTTAACAGCCAACGTCTCGTGTTTCGACCTGCGATGCTGACCCCACAGTAACACTCTGACACTCGCGCACAATAAAAAATATACTCGCGATTCACTTCGAGATGGAAAGAGTAAGGAATTTACTGGAAAATGGATAAAAGGCTAAAAAGATTAAGGATTTGATTTTCCAGGACATAAGAAAATCAAATACTTAATCTAGTAAATGTTAATATTAGTAGGACGACCACCTACCTGGAAATAGAAAAAAACGAAATTATTAGTAAAATAATTTAGTGAATTTAAAGTAATATAGAATATTAAATAGATATATTACCTTAACAGCCAACGTCTCGTGTTTCGACCTGGGATGCTGACCCCACAGTAACACTCTGACACTCGCGCACAATAAAAAATATACTCGCGATTCACTTCGAGATGGAAAGAGTAAGGAATTTACTGGAAAATGGATAAAAGGCTAAAAAGATTAAGGATTTGAATTTCCAAGACATAAGAAAATCAAATACTTAATCTAGTAAATGTTAATATTAGTAGGACGACCACTTACCTGAAAATAGATAAAAGATATTATTAGTAAAATAATATAGTGAATTTAAAGTATTTTTATACAAATATTCGCAATAAAATTATATTTAAAATATATCATTTATTTAGACAAATTGATTTTAAACTTACAGTTTTAATTTTCTTTATTTATTTATTTTGTTTGTACTTTTTTGTGAAAAACTCGAAAAAATTACTTAAAAATTTTAGACTATTTATTACTTCCTTTATTATAAGAATAGATTATTATAAAGATATCTTACTTTAATAGCCAACGTCTCGCTGCTGGACTTGGAATACTCTGACCCCAGATGTACACACTTAAACTCGCGAACAATTAAAAATATACTCGCGAAACATTTCGGTTTCGAAGGAATAAGGATTTAAGATAATACGGAATAAATTGTTATAGGATTAGGAATATAACATGATTCTAGGTCTTAACTTTCTCTATATAAGTACCAAAAAGTACACACCTACCCGTTACCCAAGTATTAAAAATAATTTAGTTTTATTTTTTTATGAAACTCTCCTTAATATCAACAAATTTTATCATATAAGTCACCGAACATATGAATTTCAATTCTAAATTTTGAATGCGTTTCTAACCTGGGACACATGAATGTGTACGCTTTGGTCCCAAAGGATTTACCTTTTTATGGGCAAAATTATTAAATATCTACACAATATGTAGAAGATATTAGCTACCTGCAAGTAGGTATATTTTATTTTTAGAATAGACATTTGTCGTTAAAAAATTGAGTTATTAGAACTATAAAATATCTTCACTTTTACAGAAAACTTACACAAACACTATTTCATTTATGAAAAATTATAATAAGTAGAAAGAAAAAATTCTTTAATATAAGGGATGAATGGTCGTTTATTAGTGAGGGTGGAATCAGCTCAGTGGGTGGATGAAGGTAGAGAGGCCATATTGTAATACTCACAGTCGATGTTTCACTCGCCACTTCCTGAGGTACACTGCGCATTCTCCCTATCACTCCCCCTTATATTCATTCTATCTCCCCTCCCCCCACTGTCCCTATCTACCCCCTCCAACACCACACACTGTCCCTATCTCTTGCCCCCTCGCTACTCCCCCAATCTCTCTCTTCCCCTTATATACCCTTCGAGAGCAATTAGAGGAATCTATTCTTAGCATATCTTGCAAGATAATCTTAATCGGCTTAGAATAGTACGTCATACTATTTTCACTGATCATTATGAATAATTTAACCATGTTTAAAACACACCATTCGACTTTCACTTATCACTACTAATTTTATTATTTATTGAAGGAAACAATAAAAGAGTGTCTCTTCTGTTGGAAAAATAGACTGATAAAGAGAGCAAACCCCTCGAAACTATAGTCCCGTATGAATAAATTCAAAATTTATTTTTCCTGCATAAGACACACTCTTTTATTGTCTCCTTCAATTCATAAAAATTCTGCTACTTTTGGCAAAAAGACATTTTCAATTATATTTAACTCTGAGAATCTTTTAATCTACTCTTATTAAGCTAGCAAAAATTGTATACATATTTATATAGTAATTAATTTTAATTATACTACTCTCCTACTCCAAAATTATATTTTATTATCTTCAAGATAAGCTGGTTTTTTACATGAACGTTTAGATTGTAAAGAATTATATAAAAACAATCTTTAATTTGGGTTTTATTAACTTAAAAAGACTGACATACGAAAACAACAATAACACTTAAAATTACAACAATAGGAGAATAAATAAACAATCACTGCCTGTATGATTAATTACATAGTAATTTATTATATAATTTGAAAGTTTATATTGGGAAAATAAGGACAAGTTTTTTATGTGTGACTTTTTTATTTATCCACCAACGTTTCGTCGACTTTGCCGACTTCTTCAGGGCTTCTACAATTATAAGAACATTCTTGATATTAATTTACAAAAGTACAGTCAGAATCCAAAAACAAACATGTATCAATAGTTTACCTACCAAATAGTCATGTCACATATTCGTCTAAATTTTCTTATTACCTTCGTTACCATTGAAGGCCATCAGAATACAATTTTCAAAAGATATTTGGCACATTCACAAAAAACACAATTTTTTTCTCTTTATAATAACAACCTTATCAATACAAAACAGAACAGAAAATCACTTCTTATAAAAATACAATAGAATACTTTTCTTTTTATCCCTATATACAAAAATCTCAACTTCGAATAAATTAAACTTATACATTAATAAAATATATGTCAACGACACCAGTCAAGTTATTATTAGATGAAAAAATCCATTAGAAATCTATTTTTATTTTCAACATATAATTGCATTTATTTTTGAAATTTTTTTATTATTATTTATTTTTTTTACTTTTTATTTTTATCCTTATACCTGTTTAGCAAAAAACTATAAATGCCACTTAAATTCTGGGTGTCTGTTCTAAAATTCACTGTATCATTTAACGAAATGTGAATCATTTCACTTATTGTTCTTTTAAAATACACTGGTTCAAAATCTAATATTAATGTATCATCAAACTTGAATTGATGATTTAGATCAAAATGATGGGTAGCTAGGGCGGTTTTGTCATATTTTAAAAATATGTTAAACTAAAATAAAGTGCGCGCGCTATATTTAAATTTAATTTTCAAAATATAATACGAGAGAGTAGAAAAGAAGATACGACAGAGTGCCAACTGTCAACAGTAATTTTGTTAATGTTGAAAATGTATTGTAAATAGAGGAATTTTGCTTAAAAAATGAATTTAACTTGATTTGTAAAAAAAGCCAGAAATCCCGCCAGAAATGTTTGAAAATAGCCAGATTTCCCGCTAGCCGCCAGATGAGATTTCTTCTAGCTAGATGGAGTAAAAAATAGCCAGATCTAGCGGGAAAACCGCTAAATTGGCAACCCTGTTAACAGCCCTTCGCCCTTTGCCCATCCATCTCTGTGGACGTGTGCAGAATCAACTCCGCTACAATTCCCCAGCTCTTTGCAAATCTCTATTAGATACATATTCTGAAATACGTACGATGTATGTTTATCCACACCACTTTCATAGCGAAGCTCTTTATAGGGGGTGTTGTCTGTCTGGCTGTCACGTTGAGATATATGACCCAGTTGTGAAATTATTCAACGTCCCTTAAACGCTATATGGCTAGACTCGAGTTATTATTAAAATTTGTTTTAATTAAAATTATAAATGACACCACACACTTGGAGAATTCATCTTGGTTCGGAAACAATCTCCCTCGGCTGTGGAAAGGGCCTGAATGATTGTCATCGGCCGATTTTACTTAGTAATTAAATTCCTTAGAACAATTTCTCACTTCACTTAATCAATTAATCTATACATTTTTAGAGAGAATACATATATAAAAACTTATTAATTAATATAGTTAATTAATTAAAACATAGATTAATTTAAATAAAATTTTTCATTCATTTTTTTGTCTAAGTCTGGATTCTTATAGCCAAGTTAACTCCTAAATGGAAAAAGTAGAATATTCGCTCTTCTGGTTAAATGTTTGTATTTTCAATGTGGAGAACTGATTAGGTTATAGACTTTCTATTAGGCATAAACTTTAGAGCTCTCTAGTTTGAAACTTCTCAAGCTATATTATGATAATATCATCAAATAACAAATAGGTGTTCTCTCTTCAAAAGTCTTCCTTAACGCCTCCAAAGTTTGTATTGATTTTAACACTTTTCTCGGGATCGCCAAATTCTTTGATTTTGATGATAGTCTATAAATTAAATTATAATCAATGTATTTAAAAAATAAATAAATAAAATGATCAATAGTCATAAATAAATGCATTCATTTTTGCTGCTAATTTTCTCTTATTAATGTTTATCTATCTGAGACAGGGTTGTATCTTAGGAGGCTACGTTTTCTTATGATTTCTTAACAGGATGTATTCTTGCAGATTTGATGTTTTAGGAGTTGATTATTAAAAGATTATTTCGGTTGAATCCACCTAATTTTGACGTGACGTCGATGGAGCCGGCTGCAGGCACGAAAAAACATGACTCATGCGGCGTTACCTCGCTCTGAGGCGTTCCATTTAAGGCTTGAAGTGCAAGCGAGAGCGCGGAACGAGCGACAAAGATTGAGGCGGGCTTTTTAAAAACTACAGTTACAAAAATTTTAATGATGTTTCCAAATTTTAAAATTTTAAATTTAAGATTTATGTTTAATCACAGTTTATTCTTATAATAAATTATTCAAAATTATTACTTTTTTTACAACAAATTACAATTAAATTTGCAAAACTAATTAAGTTACTAATTGAACAACAACTTTTATTCAGTTTACTTGCTGAAAGAAATAATGTCAATACAAAATTTATTATTATAAAATAATAAAATCAAAAATTAAATTTTAACAGTCGAGTAGAAATTTAAACAATAAATTTTATTCAAGTATTAAGTAAATTTAAAATGATTTTCTGAACGAAGAATTTTATGAAAAAAATCGGTTGTCTGTAAAGTCGGTTTACTGACGATAGTTGAACGTGACAACGTCATAAGAAAATTCCATTCCATCAGTATTTTCTTATGACGTTGTCACGTTCAACTATCGTCAGTAAACCGACTTTACAGACAACCGATTTTTTTCATAAAATTCTTCGTTCAGAAAATCATTTTATTTAATTAGAAAATCTTATCAAAATGCACGACATTTCGATGCCTTTTTATTCACGTGCTATTTGTGAAGTTTGTTGATAGTTTTTTGAAAACGACTCCAGAAATAGATTCAGAAAAGTGCATTCTGATGAGATTTCCTTATTAAAAAAAGATGTATTCTTTTTCAAGGCGGGAGTCTTCCACACACTCAACCCCTTTTAGTCGCCTCTTACGACAATCAGGGAATACTGTGGATCAATTCTTACCCCGATCTACAGGGGGATGATAATGTTACCCATCAAAAGTTTAAGTATCATTAGAGTATTAGGCGTCTAAAGGGTAAAATTTGTTATAAAAACCAGCAGTTTAAAAGCCGAGAATAAAATAAGAATATTATTTAAATAGTAAAATAGAAATTTAATCTGTTATTTGAAGAATATTTTAAATTCTTATTGCATACATAAAGCGTCGTAATTTAATTCAATTTTTCGCTTTTAAAAAAAATACAAGAATTGGAATTGTAAGGAGATGGTCCATCGTTCTATCATTTTTAGATTCGTTTTTATGAAGCCAATGGAAATAAAATCTTCCGTCTTTTGAATGATATAAAATTCAATGTAAGAAAATTATTACTAAAAAAGACATATGAAAAGTATGTATTATGACTCTATATTAGAATAAAGTATTTTATTTCTATGGATGGCGACGGATGTCATATCTCCATTTGATTTGCCCGAGAAGTGTGCGTTTTGAAATCCAGCGCTGCAGAAAATGGCTTTCGTCTAAGTGGATTAGATCAAGTCTGCAGGGCTGAGCCCCCCCCCATACACCCACAAGGCCCCTCCAGGAAATTGTATTATTCAACCAACTTGCGAATCGAACCAGGCGCAAACGAATGCGAGACCGGCAAAAAGGCAGACGAGAGCCAAGTGTAATAACGAGATTAGTGACGATTTTGCAAAAATGGATGATCCTCCCAGGCAACCAACCGAGCCGAGCCAAGAAGACTCGAGTTTATTTCATTCTCGTTTATCCCCCCCGTCTGTTCAAAAAATGCATGGAAGATAAAGGGAGATTCCAGGGATAATTTTCCCTATGACAATAAAGTCGGTGGATTTTTTCTTTTTTATCCCTTCCCCCTGACAACAAAATGATTAGAACCGGAGAGTGCGAACACTATCTTTAAAATCTTGCCTCAGTCAGACCTATTAAATTTTTATGTAATCTCACTCAGCACATTGAAGAGTTGGCTTTGCCATCCAACCCCATTTTGAGGCTATCCTCAATCACTTGTTTAATACCCTCTCATAGTAATCCAGATTGAAAAGTTTTTTTTTCATAGAATTCATCAATTATTTTATTAACCGACTTCAAAAAAGGAGGAGGTTATCTATTCGACTGAATTTTTTTTTTTTTTTTTGTGTCTATGTTACCTCATCTCCCAATTGTGAACCGATTTTGAAAAAAAATTCATTGGGTTCAGTCTACCTTCCGATCGGTCCCATTTTTTTCATAGGTATTAGACCTTTTTTGTTAGGTTTGTTTAGGCCTAACTTTATTGTTTATGAACCGATTTCGATGATTCTTTTTTATTCGAAAGGGGGTATCTTAGGGATGGTGTCATATTAAATTAGTCAAGTTCTGATGATATGATCACTATTAATAACATCACTAAAAAGAGGAAAATAATAATTTTTAAGAAAAAATAAAACCGAATTCAAAAAATTAAATGCAACAAATAAAATACACTAAAAGGTATAAAATAATTATTATCTTATTTAATTACAACTAAACGACGAAATATTAACATGAAATTACTTTTTGAAGTCGGTACCAAACAAACTATACCTATAAGCCAGCATACCCTTCAAACGTACTAAGCAAGATCCGTCGAGTGCGATTCATAAAAGGTATATGTTTGGCACCGACTTCAAAAAGTAATTTCATGTTAATATTTCGTCGTTTAGTTGTAACTAAATAAGATAATAATTATTTTATACCTTTTAGTGTATTTTATTTGTTGCATTTAATTTTTTGAAGTCGGTTTTATTTTTTTCAAAAAAATTATGTTTTATTTAAGTAATAGAATCATTCAGAAGACAATGCGGTTAAATTCACTCTTTGCTCACATCTTACAAGAATGTATGAATATTTCCCAAAGTGGCCAAAATGGGAAGGGCTTAAAAAGTAGGTAAAATTATTAGATTTTCAAATCTAATGGTTTAATCAAAATGTCCATGTGTTTATCAGAAAGACAAAATTTTGAAATTACGAATTTAAAATATTACGTTTTCCTATGATATGCAGGTTTAAATCGGAAAAATATTTTTTGAAAAAAATGTCTATTAAGTTTTTTTATGGCATAAAATTTGCTACAAAAAATTTGATTAGGCTTAAGTGTCCACGATCAATAATTCTCAAGTTACATAGCATCACAATTTATCCGGGCATAACCCGTAATAGGTAATAAGTATATAGCCGACGATAAAAAATCAAACACCTGGTCGAAAATAGGTTAATATTGAGAATTTTTTTTAAACTATGATATAGATGTATAAATAAAGGTTGGATAGAATAGTGAAAATTATAAAATGAATGTAAAAAATATTACCTGTCATTGCTGGATAGCGTCGTCTTTGCCCTTAGCGGGATTCACATTTCCAGTTGCAAGGGCTCAAGAAGCTTAGGCTGGTAGTGTGGAGTGGACCTTGGACCCTGCAACAGAAAGTAAGAGTTATTATACAAAGTACCTAATAGTGAAAAGGGAAATTTTATAACTATCCGATTGACCTATTTATTCCAATTTAATTAAACAAGTCTTATCTTGTTTTTGAGCCTCTTTTTAATAAAACTAAATCTAGTTTAATATATAGGTATTATAAAGAGTATAGCCGGGTTTGTATTGGAAATCTGACCCCCGCGGCTTTTTAGATTCGCACTTGGGGGTTCGATTTGACATTAATTAAAAATAAGATGACGTGTTCTGATGTGGCCATCCACTTGACTTTGCCATACAACCTGGCCCCTCACTTATATTTAATATTTAATAAAATTATTTATAAGCATGTAGTGGAGGGGGTTATTTTTTGCATTTTTAGACTCCTGGGGTCCCACTGATTAGTATACAAAATTTGGTTGAGTTTGATAAATGGCTAAGATTTTCATTTTTTGACCCTGCGCCCCCCCCCCCCATTTCGGGCGGTTAGTTTTTGCATTTTTAGACTTCTGGGGTCCCACTGATTATGTATACAAAATTTGGTTGAGTTTGGTAAATGGCCAAGATTTTCATTTTTTGACCCTGCACCCCCCCCCCTCCTTTGGGCGGTTAGTTTTTGCATTTTTAGACTTCTGGGGTCCCACTGATTATGTTTGCAAAATTTGGTTTAGTTTGGTAAATGACCCTTCTATACTCCTTTATATTCAGGAATTTTTTCATTTTTTTTTTTGAAGTGGTGAAACATTATTAAAAAAAAATAAAAACTATTTTTTTTTCATTTTAATCTTGTTTGAACGCATAATTTTATTTCTGTTCTTAAAAATCGGCTTTCCACATGAGATTCATCATCGTGTTTTTTCATCCCTTTTACTCCTAAGAATTGGAAAAAAATTTCCATTCATTAATTTGGAATTTTACTACTGAAAAAAAAAATCGAAAAAGAGGTTTTTTGAAAATCTAGAAAATCGTTTGAGATAAAGACCTAAAAATTTAGCTGAATTATTTTTATTTAATGTAAAATCGATCCCCCAAGTGCAAATCGAAAAAGCCGCGGGGGCAGATTACCGATACAAACACGGGCTATATATACTCTTAACTAACTAAAATATCGGAGAAATATATCAATAAAACCTGTTTGAGTTATCATTTGATTATAGGGATTTTCAAATTTGGGTAATCTGACACACAGCACACCAGTGCAACTGCCCCCAGGTACGGGAGAAGGCGAGCGCAGCTTGTATTATAATAATATATTTAACACTAGCTGGCGCACGGGCCTTCGGCTCGGCGCCACCTAGCCCCTGGCGGGGAGCGTCTCGTTTTATGGCTAATGAATTATTTATTACTTGTCCCTTAACCAAAAATAATATTGACAGTTGTTCTTTGCTTTTACCCCCCCCCAGAGAGGTACTGGCCTTATTTCCTCGAAAAAAACATTTTTTATTTGCCACAGGTGTGATATCTATAAAAACACTATATACAGGGTGGCGCAGATGGATCGGGTGGTTTTAAAATACTTGTCAAACTGTCAATTTTAAAGCTATTGGATTGAAATAAAGTGCAAAACGTGTAGTTACAATGGAAGTTTATTAACAAAAAATTAGTAAAGTTAGTTTTTAAAAAATTACATCCATCAAATGCCCTCCTTCTCGAGCGACGCATTCTTGGAGTCGGTCCTTAACGTTCCGCATTGCCCGCTCAAGCACATCACCAGGAATTAATGTGATTTCGTTGCGAATCGCTGCCTTCAACTCCTGAATGGTCCGGGGTTTGTTCATGTACACCCTTGCTTTTAAATAGCCCCATAAGAAGAAGTCACATACCGTGAGGTCCGGTGAGCGCGGGGGACAATGGATATCCTAGCGGTATGTGCAGTTGCCCCGTCTTGTTGGAACCACATATTGTCCATGTCGTAATTGTTCTCTTCAAGTTGTGGGAGAAGAAAATCTTCAATCATGTTCACATAACGCTGCGAATTAACAGTAACCGCCTGCTCCCTTTCATTTTCAAAATAGTAATCCCTACCTTAGAAACCCCACACCAAACCGTCACTTTGTCACTATGGAGAGGCCGTTGATGTAAGTCTCTTGGGTTAGTGTCGGCCCAGTAACGGCAGTGCGGAACATTAAGGACCGACTCCAAGAATGCGTCGCTCGAGAAGGAGGGCATTTGATGGATGTAATTTTTAAAAACTAACTTTACTAATTTTTTGTTAATAAACTTCCATTGTAACTACACGTTTTGCACTTTATTTCAATCCAATAGCTTTAAAATTGACAGTTTGACAAGTATTTTAAAACCACCCGATCCATCTGCGCCACCCGGTATAAAAACACTCGTGCATTTGAATGGAATGTTGTGTGAAAATTTCAAAGAAATCGGAGGAGAACTTTCGGAGATCCTTAAACGTATCACTTAAACGTAACAGTACATTTTTATTTATATAGGTTAAGTTAATAAATAATGAAAATATTTATATACAGAAAATTATACAGTTTTGAGTAAATTGTTTAAAGAACCTAATACTAGAAAATAAAAAATATTTAAATATTTGGATTTTTTTATTTGTTTGATCTTATTAATTTTAACTCATGCTGATTATGACAGATTATATCAGAGTTAACGTGTGTGAGTCCAAACCTGTAATCGGGATAAAAAATTGCCATTTTTTTTTCATTATTTTAATATACACTAATATGAAATAAATGGGAGAGAGAGAGAGACGATGAGCTCAGCTTTTAGAAAGACGGTTATAGTTGTTTTTCCAAATGTGATAAAAAATTGAATATTTTACTTTGATCAAAGAGTAGCATAGCTTCCAGGCGAGACAGGATGGATATAGATATGGGAATAATTTTTCAACTTTTTCATTCTGAAAATCCACCCCTTTAGAGGCTAATCCAATTATGTATATATAGATATAATAGTCAGTTTTTGTTTGTATTAGCACCTGTTTATATACCTTTAAGGGATATACTCTGGATAATTTCTAAAAGGAATCGAGGATAACTAGCTGTAGCTTAGTGTACTATTACCTAGATCAAATTTTTTCCTAATACACTACAATGCAGAAACGTACCAAAAGATTAATTGAAGATTCGAAATTGGTAAGCTATTTATTTAACTCTTGCTTTATCATAATTATCCTAACTAGACAAAAAACAAGGGAGAAGCTAAAAATGTATTTATTATTAATTTTTAACTATTACTTACGATTAGACATACACAAGCCGAAAAAATTTGATTTTGCCACTATGAAAAAATGTGAAATGAATAAAAAGGGCCCCCTGTGGTCTGAATTTTTGATTTTCATAGAAAATTAAATTATTAATTCCCAAGATATTTTTATCGATTCAAATACAAGAGTATTTAGAGAGACCAAATACGCTATTTCTTTTGATATCAAGCGAAAAAATTAAACTGTCCGCCTCCGTGGTGTAATGGTCAGAATAACTGACTGGCAACCCGGAGGTCTCGGGTTCGATTCCCGGCTATACCCAGACATTTTTTCTGTAAGTATAGGGTCTGGTAATAAAAATTAAGTGGGAGATAAATTTAACCGAATTTATCGCGCGGAGAATTTACCACTGCTCGAAGCCCCTAAAACCTTAGTAAATTGGATATTGAATTGTTTCTAAGTTTCTAAGATTGGCTCGTGATCCCGGCTTCTTTTCCTTCTACTCTGTTCTTTTCACGATGGAGGGGCCAGCCCATACAGGCCTTTAGGGATCCACCTTCTGGTGTATCTCCTTCTCATATCAATATCATTAAAAAAAAAAACTATGACACCCTCAATAAAATCTGAAATGAATACAAAGGGTCCCCCCTCTGGTATGAATTTTTTATTTTGATATTATTAATTTTCAAGATATTTTTATGGATTCTAATATAAGAGTATTTAGAGAGACCAAATACGCTTTTTCTTTTGATATAAAGCGAAAAATTTAACTTTGACACCCTTGAAAAAATGTGAAATTGATTCAAAGTGCCCCCCTGTGGTATGAATTTTTTATTTTGATATTATTAATTTTCAAGATATTTTTATCGATTCTAATATAAGAGTATTTAGAGAGACCAAATACGCTATTTGTTTTGATATAAAGAGAAAAAATTTAACGTTGACACCCTTGAAAAAATCTGAAATGTATACAAAGGGTCCCCCTGTGGTATGAATTTTTTATTTTAATAGAAAAATAAATGATTAATTTTCAAGATATTTTTATCGATTCTAATATAAGAGTATTTAGAGAGATCAAATACGCTATTTCTTTTGATATAAAGCGAAAAAATTCAACTTTGACACCCTCAAAAAAATCTGAAATGTATACAAAAGTTTTTGGAACCTCTGGACTAGACGAAGAGATTTCTTCGGCTATATCAATTCGCGAATGCAATCACACAAATCTTCTTTTCGCTTAATAAATTGAATAAATTCATTTGACAATTTGTTTTCCCTATGATTCTTATTAGGGATTGGAATTGTCGTTTTTGAATACTTCATCAATATTCAGTGTCACACATACTTTTGATTTCAATCTTTATTTACTCTAGTTCTTTTTAATACTGTACTGATTATATGTAGAGGAACCTTTTTGCATTTTTTGCATTATAAATTTGGTTAGTCCTGATATTTGAACTTTTGGATTTAGAATTTTCAGATAAGCCCAAATATCTTTTCCCAAAAATATAAAAATTGGAGTTAAATTCATGCATTTATACATATTCATAAGAACATATAATTTGAAAAATTAAACTTAATCTTATTAGATTTAGAAGATCTCAAAAAATGAATTTTGAGTGACACTATTCTCTCACTTATTATAAATGTTACCGAAATTAATTTAGCGGGTTTCATTTAGAAACTAATGCTAGGTAGTTATCTTTATTATATTAGCTGATAGCTGACAAACTATTAACTCCAATTTAGTTGGATGTTTTCATTATCTAATCACTAGGTCAAATTAAGTTTATACATTTCATATCTAGGTGGTGCTGTAATTCATGAAAAATGATTTATAAGAGCGATTTCAGTTCTGCCCTAACTGTGTTATTTTTACATCATAAAGAATTAATGATTTTCATTATATTATAAGAAGCCTAACTACTAGCTAACACTTAGCTAACCGTGGTCCGATCCCTGTGCATTCCCATTTCCAATGCCTCATCCTTACGTTTCATAAATTACAAAAAAATAAAATTGTAGTTTTAAAAAAAACAATAGAAAATCCAAAATAGTTTCAAAAATAAACTGTGTTCCATTCTCAGTCGGACCAGATTAGCTAACTTTTTTTTTGGGATAGTTTTTAATTTTAAATTGATTTTTATTTGCAGCCAGGATTAAATAAAAGTAAATTTATTTAAATTTTATTTAATCTAGGCTTCAAATAGAAATTAACATTTTTATGTACTTTAATAATAATAATAATATAGGGTAGATTGGGGTGAGACGCCGTATTGTACAAGATGCCCTATCACGTGGTTCATCCACGCCCATGCGATAAAACAGCTAACCAGTAAGTTGGAATTAAGGCGCGTGCCCAGTGAGAGAATACAAATAATTTTTGTTGATTAATCACAGTTTTAAGTGTTTTTAAATGATTTTGTCATCCTGATTGCTCTGGTAAGTACTCGAAATCATATCCAAACATACTTTACTTATTCATATTGGGCGTAGTTTTGATAGAAGAGAAATAACTCGTATAGTTTTAGTGAGTTTGATGTGTGGGCTTTCTATGGTATTAGTCACGTAATGACCACCGTCTGCCACTGCTGCGCGGTGCTAGGCGGGCCGGCGTCTTGTCCAATGCTTTGGAGGAAGACGGCGAACATTTTTGGGGGTAAGATGACCTAGTTTTCGCGTTGGTGTAAGATGTTGGTTTGTATTACTATACATTTAAAATATAATTTTTTGAAACTATTCCGATGGTTTCTTTCCAGAAATGTGGCGGATATACATAAGATAGTCTAATCAAGGATCATGGAAAGAAAATGCCCTCCGAAAAGTTTTCAAAAGCGGAAATATTACTTAAAAGGTAAAAGAAAGTTTAAAAAAAGTAATTTTATTACATTTTAATAAACTGGAATTGATTTAACAACACTTTGCGTTGATTCCCCATAAGGCATCTTACACCAAAGGTATAGGTCATCTTACCCATAAGGCAAACTGAGGTAAGATGCCGAAATGTAAACGTTTACAAATTATTTTTCTTAGGAAAAAATAGTTTTTAAAAGCGAAACTTATTTTTGTATTAATCTCAAAAGTACATATATATATTGTTGATAAAATGGTTGGTTAAAAATAAAACCAATGTGCAATTTTATATAAAAGAAAGTTAAAAACTAGGGCATCTTTCCTCAGTCCACTATAACGCTTTTAAATTGTATTTCAGTTTTAATTAACAATGGTTAAAAAAAATTATCATTTTTGCATGAAAGAAAAGTCAATGTAACTATAGTTGGGAGAGTGAAATAATCGTATAGACAATATATGTTACAAAAAATAAATTACGTTATTTATTATAGATCAGGGATGGCCACTAACCTAAACTTTGGGAGCCGCAAATTTATAAAACTGTTTCAAAGCGAGCCAAATTGTTTGAAGATTAATATTTTATTAAAAAAAGACACATTTTTTATTTTATAAAATATAAATGAAATAACATATATTTTTTGCTCTACTTACTTATAACATTACAAATTACAAATTATTTTTTGTATTATTATTTTTTTAATTTAATTATTATACAGGACGGGGCATAAAGATCTACCACATTTTGAAGAGATATAAAAAATGAAAAAATTTAACTAGAAAAAAACTAAATATATTTTTTGAAAATAAAAATAAATCGAGTCGATGCGCCCTTAAAATGAAAAATAAAATAAAAATAAAATGTAATTTTTTTCAAATGTATTTTAAACATTATCAGACAAAGAAAAGGGGAGGGGGTCAAAAAAATTCTCAGCCCTTTTGACCAAACTCAACCAAATTTCGGATACATATTCTGTGGATCCCCAGATGGCTAGAAATGCAAAAACTAAGTAAATTTTGTATACATAGCTTGGTCGAAAGGGCTTGAATTTTCATTTTTGACCCTCCCCCCATTTTGGGTGGTTAGTTTTTGCATTTCTAGCCCTCTGGAGGTCCACAAAATATGTATACAAAATTTGGTTGAGATTGGTCAAAAGGGCTAGAATTTTCATTTTTGACCCTCCCCCCATTTTGGGTGGTTAGTTTTTGGATATCTAGCCTTTTTGCGGTCCACAGAATATGTATACCAAATTTGGTTGAGTTTGGTCGAAAGGGCTACAATTTTCATTTTTGCCCCCCCCCCCCTTTTTTTTGTCTGATAATGTTTAAAATACATTAACAAAATTATTTTATGTTCTTTTCAAAAATATATTCAGTTTTTTCTAGTTAAATTTTTTCATTTTTTTTATACCTCTTCAAAATGTGGTAGAACTTTATGCCACAGCCTGTATTTTATAAAATCAGTATTATCCAAGTGGGTTCAAGAACCGCACCAGATTGACTGAAGAGCCGCATGCGGCCCGAGAAGCCACGTTGTGGCCACCTTTGTTATAGATAGTCAATTAGTCGTCACCGAAACTGTATAGTGAATAGGTATATAATAATATTTTCTTAAAATGAAACTGAATGGAACTTATTTTTTATATAAATTATCCAAATTTTGATTAAGGGGAACCAAAGGCAATAAAACACGATATAATTTGAATAATTTTATTGTTGGATGTCTATATATTCAACTAATAATCAAATAATCCAAATTATAAGTTATTTTATTGGTTTTGGATCCCCTTAATCAAAATTTGAATAATTAATACATTACATAGTTCATTCACTTTCATCTTAATAAATAATAATAATTTTCTAAATTATTATATTTATTTCATTTGCGGGCTGTAACCCTCGAAAATTTAACAATTTAATCTTCAAGAACTATTGTTTTTCCTTTTACATAATTCATAATATACGACTTTTTGCTTTTATAGATATTATATTCAGAATTATGTAAAATTTTCATTTTCATTCGTGGGTAACACCTGTTTATTTGTTTTATCATAATATATCCATTCATGTTTATAGTGCTTACTCGAATATTTTTAGGCTCGGCACTTGCATCGAGGTGAACGAGTCTTTTCAAATGACCTTTTTTGCATACTCCTTTCTCCCTTTCCCTGAGTGTGTTTATATGTTTTGTTTTTATTTACTGGCCATTTTCTTTCATATTTATATTCGACGCACGAATCTCTCGAACTCTCTTACAAAAAATGAGTTTAAGAGGGAGAGGAAAAATAGAGCTGATTTATTTTGCTTTTATTCACCCTCCTACCCCTTCGCTCATCCCCTCTGGTTTCTTCTTTTCGGTATTTTTTTCTTTTTATTATTTGCTTAGAAATTCCGCTTCTGAACAGCAGCACAATCATTGCCATTGTCATATATAGATTGCATTCGGTCTATCGAAATGCCAAAACAACGCTTTGAAACTACAAAATGAAAAAAATCCCAATTATACTATTATAAACATGGGGGTTCCCAATAAGAGAAGGATTTCGACTACAGTATATATTTTAGAAGATCTATTATTATAATTTCTTTATCTTATGTAAATTGTAATTGGTGGAATAAGTCAAAACTTTTTCTGGAGTCACTAGATCACTATGGCCTTTGTAATGTTTTCAAAAGGTTGTGGGAGATGAGAACCATAGCCAAGTGTTGTCAAAAAGTGTTATTGGCAGAACCCCCCCGACCCCCAAAGCCAGGGCTCATGGGATGGGAAACGATAAAGACAAACCGTTTCTTATGGCAAACTAACCATAATTAAATAAATTTTATATGTTTAATCAAGAATTATGTTATTTTTTAAATTTCCTGAACTACCTATTTGTTTTAATAAGAAAAAAAAATTCGGCTCTGTGCTTAAGATCACACGACATAAGTGATAGCTTATATGACATTTATAATTCTAATATTCTAAAATTATTAAAATTTTTATTTTTTTATAAAAATATAAATTGTTTATCTTTGTTAACCACTTCACAAAAAAAGACAACTTTTTAAATCATAAATATAATTGTCTCTTTGTAAAATCATATAATATATAGGTTACTAGGTGTGGCGGTTAATAATGTCCTTTTTTTTTCTAACAGATGGCATTTCGTTATTTTTCCACTAAACTCATCCAAATATTTTTTTGGTTTTATAGTGTTGGTAATCACATTTTAAACGTCATATAACATGTCAACACTAGGTTCATTTGTGTATGAGATATTGGCTTGTAAACATGGCGGATTTTGTGCCGAAAAAAGAGCATTTGCGGGAGGTGATGTTGCACTATTGCCAGTGCTGAAAAAATTTGTGTTTTCCTCATGCCGAAAAAAGGACATTATTAACCGCCACACCTAGTATATCGTCGGCTTAGAGTGTAAACCTGCTAACTCACAACAAGGAAATTTTACAGGGAAGAGAAAAAACAAACAAAATTTAGTATTATTGTTTAAAAAAAATATTTTTTACATTTTTTTTTCTACAACTTACGATCGTAATAAGTAGCAGTTTTACTTAGAGGATGTTGCATCTTTTTTTCGAACGGTATTAATATGTGATATTTGATAAAAAAATGGATTTAGCAGGTTTATACCCAAGGCCGGACGATATTTGAAACTAATTCAAGTTTCGGGTCCTCCAGTACGACCTACCTACCTACCAAACACTTTAATTTATTAATATAGATTACTTGCATATAGAAGGGAATCGTACCCGAATGCCAAATTCGCTTGTATTTATCTATTTTATTTTACTACTAATCGGTGTTTATTTGTCTCTCGTCTTTTAGCCTGATCATATCTCAGTTTAACGTTTATTAGACAAAACGACTTTAAATCAAGAGCGATTAATTACATTAATTATCAGGATTATGAGTGTAGATAAATTGCATTGGTTCAATTGTCTAAATGAGTAAACAAAATGCAACGGATTCCAAATTTAGCGCGAAATTAAAGACTTAAAATGTTGAAATGGGCCATGACTATTAAATCCATTTTCATTGATGGAAACATTTCAGTTTTTATGCGTTGCAAATTCACCTCTCGCGATTCAATTTCACAGTAGATTTGTACATTACATTATGCCTTCATCATTTTCCATTCTTTTACTTACCCAAACATATATATATTTGTTTTTAAATTTATTAGAGCTTTTTTTGGCAGTTGATAATCTATTTGCTTTTCATAAAAAAAAAAAAAAAAAAAAAAAAAACGAGGGTAAATGTAGATTTTATTGTTTTAGGGGGGTGTAATGTGAAGCATGGATCCAATTCCGTGTGTCGATGTTTTTTTTTTTTTTTTTTTTGATTTTCCGAGGATTTTCACTAAGTGAAAATATCCGCGTACAATTAGCATGGCGTGGCCGAGTGTATTTATGTATGTCGCATTTTCCAACAAACACAAACTAACGAACCGATCGGGATTTAATCACATGTCGCTATTCAGATTTACTCTCTATTTTGTGTGATGACTTTTGGAACTGACTGACAGATCATTACATCCCTAGCATGAAATGAAATTGGATGAGGGGGAGGAAAAAAGTTTTTCAATTGATTGACGAAGATGTGTGTGCGTATGTCTAGGGTTTTTTTAATTGAAATTTTCAAAGAATTCGTTCTAGATTTTGATATTTTTTTTATATAAGAGATTTCATTGATTTTTATTTCATTAATTCCTGAGATAAAGGGAGAATTTCTCCCGAAATATTTGGGCTATTCATAAACTTTTCCAGATTGTTTTATAAAAATTCTATTGAAAAAGGGAGAATTTCTCCCGAAATGTTTGGACTTTTAATAAACGTTTCCATATTGTTTCAAAAAAGAAGATCTTTTTGATAAAGAGAGAATTTGTCCCGAAACATTTGGACTTAAAATCATATCCATATAGTTTTATAAAATAAATTCTATTGATAAAGAGAATATTTGTCCCGAAACCTTTGGACTTTTAATCAACTTTTCCAGATTGTTTTATAAAAGAAATTCTATTCATAAAGGGAGATTTATGAACTCTTCCAAAAATGGTCCCCCCTTACCTCTCATTTTTGGATTTTTTAAGAAAACAAAGTTTTACTTTTCAAGAAATTTTAATTTATTCTAATAGTATATTATACTAGCTACAAGGCCGCCTTCGGCGGCCCTCTTGCCTAGCCAGGGGTACGCCCCTGGACCACAGCCCTCGAACCCCACCCCCACCCACCACACCCCCTCTCCCCGTAACCCACCAAGCACCCCCACCCAATACCCCTCCAACACCCCCACCCCGCGCCCGTTCCCAACACCCGCCCCACCCCATCACCCGCACCCCACCTCGGACTCCGCACCACACCTCCACCTAGCCCCCTGAACCCCACCCCTGCTATGTCCCCTGGACTCCACCCCACACCACCCCCACCCTACTCCGCCTCATTCCTCACCCCACCCCCAGTCCACCCCCGAACACACCCTCCGCACCCAGTTTTTGCATTTCTAACCTTCCAGTGACCCACAAATTATGTATACAAAATATGGTTGAGTTTGGCCCAAGAGAAAGAATTTTAATTTTTGACCCCCATATTTTGGGTGGTTAGTTTTTGCATTTCACCCAATGCTAGAGTCCCGGAGATTATGTATACAAAATTTGGTTGAGTTTGCTCCAAGGGCAAGAATTTACAATTTTTCACCCTCCCCCTTTTGGGTGGTTTTTTGGAGAAATTTTTTTAAAACAAAAGTTGTCAGAAATCACATCCCCTACAACTTTGTTCATTATAAAATTTGCCGTAGGGTTAATAGTTTAGGAGTTATTTAATAATTTTCATTCGCGCCCCTCAAACCCCTTCTGGGGTCAAAATATCAAAACGCTATATAGCTAAAAACGTAAGTTAAAAGACATGATAACTGAAATTTCATAATAATTCCTTGAGCCGTTTTTACGTGAATCGTGAGCAACTTTTCGGAAACCACAGAAACAGACAGACAGGCATTTTATTGAGGGTATTTTCTTTCATAACATTGCTTGAAACGTGTGGAACCAAAATTTGGCGTGATTTTGAGCAATGTACAGACAAAACCTTAATTTTATAGGTATATATAGATTACAGAGGCTCGAGATATAATATTTATTTTTTATATCTCTCCTAAAAATTAAAATTTACTTGAACCCTTTCTAAAAATACTGAAAGTAGGCTCATAAAGGGTCTCCCCTCACCTCTCATTTTTGGGATCTTTTTAAGAAAATAAGAGTTTTACTTTTCAATAAATTTTAATTTATTCTAATAGGTATATTATATACAGAGCTCGAATATAATATTTATTTTTATATCTCTCCTAAAAAATTAAATTTATGAACCACTCCAAAAATAGTAAGTGATACAAAGGGTCCCCCTTACCTCTCATTTTCCGTTTTTATTTAGAAAATAAAATTTTACTTTTAAAGGAAATTTTTATTTATTTTAATATTATAATATTATATACAGAGCTCAAATATAGGTAATATTCAATTGGATGTTGATGAAAGCAGTCTACGGTGGTTGTAAAAATAAGGAACTATAGAGGTTTTATTATTTTACATTTATTTGTTAAACCGACGTTTCAATTATTTCTCTCCTTCTTCAGGGTAATAAGAGAATAAATCTCGAAACGTCAAGTTATTAAATAAATGTAAAATATTAAATCCTCTATAGATACTATTTTACATGGTTTCTTTTCATCGGCTATCCATTGCATGTTATGCCAGTCCGTCTCAAAATCTATCAATAGGTAATATTTGTTATATCCCTCCTGCGTTGGCCCTGAAGAAGGAAGGAATATCACCGAAAACATCGGAATTTAAGAGAATAAAAATGAAGTTTCTAATAATTTATTTTATTCCAGAATTTATGGCTTTTATTACCATTAGGCTGCCTATCCGTCAATTCTCCATTAAATAAATATATGTATTTAAATATTTACATATAAAAATGTTCTTTATTTGAGACAATTTTATCCTATTAATTTTTTATAAATTATAAATTTAAGAATTGATTTTTATATGGATTTGCTATTATGATTCTCTCTCTATCTCTCTCTGAGTTTTATTTAATTCATGAAATACACATTTGGAGATTGATTACGAGTATCTTTAGAATTTGGAATGGATTTCAATAATAATAGCCCATGCTCCGGGGGGTGGTGAGTATGCGGAGGGGTTGCACTCTAAAGCTCCACTGAGCGCATACAGTTACACTGTATGCGCCTTGCCGTGACACGTTTCCAAACCAACTCGGCTCGTTTTAATCTGCAAGCCAAAGCGGAGGACAGACTATTCAATGACCTGCCTTAACTTCTCATTTGTTAGATCGCGACAGAGAGACATCCAATTGGTTTTATTCCCCTCTTACAAAAGCAGAGAAATCCTTTCCACGTTAAAAAACACTTCGAGGAATTGGAGAATATTTACCAGCTTGGCCCCATTTCATTGGGAGGAGTGTTATCTGACACTAACACTTGAAAGTTTATTAAATTGAAAGTTTTTTGTCCCGAGGGTAGCAGAATTTTTATATATTGAAGGAGACAATAAAAGAGTGTGTCTTCTGCTGGAATTATAAATTTTATTTATTTATAACGAGACTATAGTTTCGAGGGCTTTGCCCTCTTCATCAGTCTATTACAATTGATTCACAGGAATTAATTTATGAATGGAAGGTTAAAATTTTTCACGTGGCTGAGTTAAGAATTGTCATTTATACTTGTTTTATTTTTTGGCTGTAGGTGGCGTTAATGAGGTTTTTATTTGCGCGGCTATTTTTAAGATAAGGCTTTCGGGAATTTCTATTTTTCGATTTAAGAATTTTTTTGGTGAATTATTATATGATTTTAAAATTTCTAACGATTCGAAAATACTAATTTTTAGGGGATCTAATTCTGATCTAATTAATTTAATATTTGATTCATCTGGAAAACAATGTTTCTCGGAGATTAAATGGTCTGCAATTTACTATGACCTGAAACCACTTTAAAAATTATTTTGTGTTCCGAATTGCGTGTGTTTAAATTTCTCAGCCACGTGAAAATTTTAACCTTCCATTCATACATTAATTCCTGTGAATCAATTGTAAGCTGCTGAAGCGAGGCAAGAGCCCTCGAAACTATAGTCTCGTTATAAATAAATAAAATTTATAATTTCAGCAGAAGACACACTCTTTTATTGTCTCCTTCAATGAATGTTTATAATTAAAACATTGAAATTTTTGTTAAAGATCATTTATTTGGACTAGTGGGATAGTTTTAAACCAAAATAAAATATCATCATCAATAAAATTATCATCAGACAGCATATTTTTAGGAGTTCACTATAGTCAGGAGCTTCCGCGAAAATTTTTTCGGGGGATGGGGGCGCAAAGTTTGGAGGCAAATAATTAGATTATTAAATTTTTATTTAAATATTCAGTAAAGAAAGAATTTAATTAAGGTCAAAAATCTAAGATTTTAGTAGAATATTTTTACATTGCAAATCAGAGGGCTTCGTCCCCTCATGAGTTGAACCCGAGTACTAACAAGCTTGCCAGGCTTGTTAGTTCGACCCTCGAGACAAAAAACACTCTTGACATGCAACATATTAAAGAGAAGCTAGTTGAATTTTTGAAGAAGAAAAAAAAATGCATCAAATTTTCCAAAAAATATACTCAAAACAGTGGCGTAGCCAGGGGGGGGGGCAAAGGGGGGTGAATGGGGGCGAACCCCCTTATACTTTAGCGCCCCCCCCCCCCCCACGCTCTCACTATTTACATCTAACCAAAATCAAAAAGGAAAAACAACAAGTAACTTGGGAAAATGAGTACCTGTTTAGGGTTTTTTATTTATGTGTTGTGCCTACCCGCATTGTTAAAAATTTAATATATGTTTACAATACATATAGATAGGAAATTTACAAGTTTACGTATAGTAAAAAAAATACTATATTATATTGGTAAAATGACATTAACTCTCTTTTTAACCAACCTCAAAAAAGAAGGAGGTTCTCAATTCGACTGAATTTTTTTTTGTCTATGTTACCTGATATCTTCGCCAATTGTGAACCGATTTTGATGATTTTTTTGCATTGGGTTCAGTCTAGTTTCCGATTGGTCCCGTTTTTCATTGGTATTGGACCTTTTTTGCTATGTTTGTTTAGGCATAACTTCTTTGTTTATGAACCGATTTCGATGATTCTTTTTATATTGGAAAGAGGGTACCTTAGGGGTGGTCCCATATTAATTTAGTCAAGTTCTGATGATATGATCAATGACGAATTAACGTAAATATCCAATTCTTATGAGCAAATAATCGAAATTATAATAAATAAAATCTTTTATAAAAAATCAATCTTAAAACGTTCATTTAAAACCCGCAAACGTTTCTAGAGAATTTCTATATTTATGAATTTAATTTTATTATCATTTTCTGATTCATTCGCCCGACCCTTTCTCTTACGAGATGCATGCAAGGTATTATATTAAGTCACTATTAATAACATCACTAAAAAGAGAAAAATAAAAATAATTTTTATAAAAAAAAATAAAACCGACTTCAAAAAAATTAAATGCAACAAATAAAATAATAAAACTCAAAAATAAAATAAAATACACTAAAAGGTATAAAATAATAATCTAATTTAGTTACAACTAAACGACGAAATATTTACATGAAATCACTTTTTGAAGTCGGTGCTAAACAAACTATATAAGCGAGCGTACCCGCCAATCGTACTAAGTAAAATCCGTCGAGTTTGATTCATAAAATGTATATGTTTGGCACCGACTTCAAAAAGTGATTTCATGTAAATATTTGGTCATTTAGTTAACTAAATTAGATTATTATTTTATACCTTTTAGTGTATTTTATTTTATTTGTGAGTTTTATTATTTTATTTGTTGCATTTAATTTTTTTGAAGTCGGTGTTATTTTTTTTTTTTAATAAAAATTATTTTTTCTTGTATATATTAGATACCTAATTTTAAGAAATATGTTGTAAAATTACAATACTGCTAAGTAATATTATTAAAGAGACCGGAATTCCCATTTTTTTAATAGTAAAATTATATAAGAAATTTTTAAGAGTTCATGAAAAAGAAAAAAAATTCAATTCAAATAATTTCGGTCTGGGTAATAATTTTGGTCAGAGCAGTTTTGCCCCAACCGCCCGAAAAGTCTGGCTACGCCACTGTACTCAAACATTCGGATTAATTATTTTAAATATTTGATTTTTTCACAAGTAGAATACACTAAAACAGTAAGGCTTAAATTACAAAAACGGCACATTAAGCATAGATTAGTGAGGTCGCGGTCGGGTCGAATGTCAGAGCCATCAACTTTTTTGATATTCAGTATTCTATCTATAAAAATCTAAAGTATAATTAAAAAGAGTGTCTACTCAAAAATTAAAAGTAGAATATTTCAAAATGAATATGGGCCATTTAAAAATTAACTTGAAAAATTAATTAACTAGATAAATGAATAACCAGATAATTTTCATGTTCGTTTTTCTTTAAAATCCTTCTCGAATTAGAATGAGGATTAGGGCTTTGTAAAAGGAAACCTTAGAGATACAAGGGTGGCTTATTGGGGAAATAGAAATAATAGCTAGAACAGTATTAGCTGTCATATAAGATGAACAGCCCCAGATCTAAAATGGTTTTGTTTATTTTCTTCAAGGAGGAAATGAGGGATTATGAGAAGAGGTAAATAGCCATCATTGTTTTGAAAGTACAGGAGAGAAAATAGAAATATCCACAGTGAGATTGAATTGATCTAAAAGATATTAATCAGTATCAGATATAAAACAAAAATCAAGTCATGCTTTTTATGAAATGAGTTGTATGGGTTGAGACAAGACAATAAACAAACGTGTTTGAGTAATTTATTTACTTTAGGACAGCTCTTAATGTTCTCGTTATGATGATCATGAAAAACGTAAAAAGTTCCATATAACACAGTGTCGTTTCAGTGGTTCTTAACCTATGGTTCGCGACCCAAATTTTGGACGGAAGAACGATCTTAGGCCAGGGGGGTCAAAACTTGGAAAGTGATGTAGGCCTACCGGGGGGTCTGGCAGGTATGGATTACCCCCAGAGAAACTGTGAAGCAAATTTGTACAATTTAACCCATTTTTAAGAAGTTTGTAGCTCTGGTTTTATTGAAAACTGAAAGAAAAAAAAAGACAAGTTTTTGTTTTGCCGAGAGTTAAATCTATGAAGCTATAATAATAGTGACCATTCCGTGAAAGTTCGCATAAAGCCCCGTGTCCAGGAAAATGTCCCGAATTATATTAGATAATTCACCATAACATATAACAAAGAATATTATAATATTCGATTATATTTTATTCTCTGCGTTCATGTCTATATGAACTCATTGACTCATCTACACGCATGATAAGCATGCTTATGTTTGTAGTCACCAGAAACTTATTATGCTATAAATAATTTTTTTAATGTATTTTCATATTTCATTTTTAGTTTTTCATTTAAATATTTTTGGAAAAAAAATAAAAAATATAAATTAGTGCGTTCTGATGTGCCCATCCACTTGATTTTACCATACACCTTGGCCCCTCTCTACTATTTAATATTTAATAAAATTATTTATAATCATGTAGGGGTGGTTAGTTTTTGCATTTATAGACTTCTGGGGGCCTACTGATTATGTATATAAAATTTGGTTGAATTTGGTTCAAAAGCATAGATTTTCATTTTTTAACCCCCCTTTGGGTGGTTAGCTTTTGAATTTTTAGTCTTCTGGGTGCCCACTGATTACGTATACAAAATTTAGTTGAGTTTGGTACAAGGGCCAAGATTTTCATTTTTTGACCCCTTCACTCCATTTTGGCCGGTAGTTTTTGCATTTTTAGACTTCTGGGGTTCCACTGATTATTTATACAAAATTTGATTGAGTTTTGTACAAGTGCCCAGATTTTCATTTTTTATAATATTATAATTTTAATTTTTAACCTCCCCTCCCCCTTTAATTTTGGGTCGAATGGGCCAAAATCTAATCAGCTCTTAATCTCAATTCACCAAAACTACAGGTGAAATTTGGTTTTGAGCTAGCTCGTCCACAAAAATTTGGTAACGCACAGACTAACAGAATAACAGACTAGCTAACAGACTAACAACCTAACAGACATTTTGACAAAACAGTTAATTATCTCGAAAAATATAATTTTTTCGATGTACAGTTATTAGGGCTTTTTTGTAGATCGAAATGCCATGGTTTTACCCAATTATTTTTAATCAAAATGCTTTCAGCCGTTTTGAGATATTTCGAAAAAAGAAGGAAAAAAACACTTTTTTCGTGAACGATTACAATACTTGACCAAACCCTGTAGGGTAAAGTAAAAAATGTTATTAATGGGGTGGGGGGAGGTCAATGTCTCGGATTGGACCGCGGAATAAATGGTCACCCTATGCTAGAGTAGACTAATTTTGTTAATATTCATGAAGAGTATTATGAAAAAGAGAGGATTTTCTCTGGATCTATGAAGTTTTTATTTTTTAATAAAAATTTTGAAATGTTAGGTTTATTCTTTATTAATTTATTGATTGATTTTCATTGATCTCTTTTCAAGAAGCTTCATTTACTCAAAGAGGCATTTTTATTAAAAAAATTAAAAATATTAAAAAAAAATACAAAAATAGTCATATATATATAAACCCACGCTCGAGAAAAATGTGTTGTTCATCTCTAAACATCGAGTGGATTATTTCCACTTTCAATGTTGCAAAATCAATAAATATCAGTATTAGTTATTTATTGAATGAATACTATTATTAAAGCTTTTTCCAATTTATTTGTTTATTTTTTCATAAATAAAAAATACCAATACTTTAATCAAGAAGAATAACAAACGAGCAAGTTTTAATTAAAAACATTTTTTTAACGCGGAGGTGGGATATTATTTTTTAAAATCGTTTATATTCATGAAATTTTTCTCCAGATTGGAAATGAAGGTGACCAGATGTTAACATTGCTGGAGAGGGACAACATTGACGGGTGAGGGGTCTTGTTTGAAAAAAATGGTCTAGGTTATAGACCAGAGGTGTATCCAACCTTTAGGAAAACTTACACGGGCCACATTTGAAGAAAAAAAATTGTCTAAGACCGCAGATAAAATATTATAATTCTATTGATATTTGTTATTCAAAAAAGATAGATAATAATGTGAAATATAATATTATTTTTTTAGCTCATAGTGAGCTTCTAATTTTACTTTTCGTAAATTTTATACTTGAAAATAGCTTCTCGTATATGTAAATACATACCTACATACTTACAAAAAGTGATATTATGTATTAGTATTTGTTTATATTTTTTCCTGGCTAGATAATTAATATAAAATTCTAATAAAGAGACAATATTCAATTTTTCTTTCCGATCGGTATCTAATTGTTGTTCTAGAACATTCAATCACAAAGTTTGCAAGTAGAAAATTTATTTCTATTGAAAATAGTCAAAAATGGTGTTATTTTTTCGGAAATCTTAGTTGCTAAGTTCCAAATTTAAAATTGCCACTTTTATTTTTCAAAAACTTCACAGAACATTTTCAGATTTCTTATTTTGGAGATAAAAAATTATCAGGCCAAATTGTTGTATATTTTCCAGTATCTACATATAAATGTCAATGTTTTAAGGAATTTTGTGACTTTATATTGGGACAGGGGTTGGACAGCCCTGGTAAACCAATTTAAATCGAATGTGATTAAAGAATGATATGAGGAATGATTTATTTTTTTAAAGTGTCACGGATATAATAATCCCTGACTATCCATTCTCTAATGACATCTAAAATACAAGTCCTGACAACTTTTAGTCGAAAGAGAAATTATCAATTAATTGTGATTGGTCTAGAAACCCCCAATTTCTTGTCTTGATGCCTAATTAAAAATATTATTTTTTAGCATTCTTTCCAAAAATCGGGACGTGGTCGTTTCGGTTTTGAACTTAGAGAATTTCACAAATTTAATTGAGAATTGTTTTATGCAAATATCAATAGAAAAATGCAATTTTGTAGCGTAAAATTTATTTTAATTTTTGCCTTGAATTTTGTTGGTGAGTCATTGAAAGTAGGATTTTCTAGCTGTGATATGGAGATAGAAAATTGACATTTGCGGATGGGCGAGAAAAGAAAATAAAACTGGACACAAACGTGATATAATTATTAAAACATACTCTAATTCGATCTCTATTTTGAAAAAAATTTAATTAGGAAAAATTCAAAATTAGGTCTTCCCCATTCGAGGTTTTGGCATAAGGATAACGATAGAGTATTATTGATTCAATATAAACACTAATCCAAAATAGAGTAAATTATTATTACTTTCTAAATAACTGTGGTTGAAACAATTTTAGATTTCTAGGGATGATTCTGTATTTAGAAGATATGAATTTAGTCTAATGTTCATCTCTTCATTTTAAGGACTGAAAGAGAAAAAGTCTAAATTTTTGATTTTTCCAATTATTCTAGGAACAATGGATTTACCTCTAGGTGTTATAAGTTTTGCGAGGGAATGACGTATGATATAGCCTAATTTCGGGTTCATCTAATTTGCACAGTATAAATGTAGAAAATTTGTAATTAGCTAAGCTTATAGATTTGTATTGATAAAATAATATTTAGCTATATTCAATTTTTACAGTGCTAAGTTACGGAGGAGTCAAAATCATGAGAGGCTGCTTCCAGGTTATTGCGTGTTGTTATTATTTTTGCGTTTGGACCCTTGGGATCACGCAAAGCTTCTTATTTCTTGCAAGGCCAGGATCTTGATTTTTCGTTTATCGAGTTCCATGATCAGGCTATGTAATTTTCCTGGCCTTGTTGATGTTAAAGGTGCCCAGGTATGTATGGATTTTTTTGGCGTTATTCTTCCATTGTTTCTTTTTTGATTTCGTGATGGTCCTGCTCCCCCAGAATCCGAATGCCCGGTTGCCACTCGAGGGTGGGTGGATTGGTTACCACCTGGGGTATTCTTGTTTTGCCTCTCCCTATTCATGGTTGCTTGTAACGAAATTTTGTCCTGCGCATGCGCGAGGTTTTGTAGAACCAGAGATTGTCAGTTTCGCTTTCAGATTATTAGTATACACAAATATATTTTATTTCCTATCAGTTGACTTTGCGCATGGCTTGCTTTCTTCCTAAGTTCGCTAGTACTCCCTATTTCGCTCATGATTGTGCCTACCCTACAGGCTCGTTCATATACTCGCTTATGAAAGTTTACTTCAATCGAATTGATTTGAATGCCTGTCGCTCTGTATACACCTAGCTAATCTTCAATCTTTTCAGACACTTTCGAACACCTTCAACTCCGACGCAATCCCTAAATCATTTCTTATTTCCAAGATACAAGTGTCCACCGCGGACTACAGAAGTTGAACCTTTTCAGTGCAGTTTCTTGTATCAGTATAAAAAAATCTATTTTTCCGAAAACTTTTTAATATTAATAAAAAATAAGCTGACGTGTTCTGATGTGGCCATCCACTTGACTTTACTATACAGCCTGGCCCTTCTCTGCTATTTAATATTTAGTCAAATTATTTATAATCATGTAGTGGTGGGGGGTTGGTTTGCATTATTTTCCAACTCTCGGGGTCCCACTGATTATGTATGCAAAAATTTGGTTGAGGTTTGGTAAATTCCCCCTGAATTTTCGGAAACTTTTTTGACCCCCCTCCTCTCCCATTTTGAGGCAGTTGGTTTGCATTTCTAGACTTCTGGGAACCCCTGATTATGTATACAAAATTTGGTTGAGTTTTCTCAAATGGCATAGATTTTTAATTTTTAACCCCCTCAATATTCCATTCCATCGGATTGAATAGATGACACCCACTTATGATTTCTTGTAAATTTGAATCTATTACCATCGGCAAATTGATATCTTTTATATGAAAGTATATTTCTAGAAATTATAACAATTGTAAACCTAGAATTATAAAAAATATTTACACGGTTTCATTCAACTTGTAATTTTGTCTGTCTGTCTGTTTAGGTCAAGTTATCTATGCGCTCAACGTTTTCATTTAGTTTAACCATATTTAAGAATATTGAGATGTCATTAAATTAATCTGTGACTTACATATTATGTATCACTTATAAAAACTAGTAATATATATTTTTATTTGTAAAGATATAAAAACTTAAAAAATTATAATATTTTTGCGAACCCCCTACATACTTTCCGCGGCCCCCTATTAGAATCACTCTTCTACAATCACATTATTTTATACAGTTAGTTATTAATTAGAAGAAAAAATGAAATGGTAAAAACATGTGTAATTAATATAGATAATTAAATAAATATATAATTATATTTATTTACCTTTAGCTATCTGCAAATCTTGCTTTGGAAGTTAGACACCAACTAGAAATAAAAAAAGAAAATAGATTAAATTGAAAGTTATTGCCGAGAGTAGCAGAATTTTTATATATTGAAGGAGACAATAGATTAATGATTCAGGTAGAAATCGAAACGTTATTTAGCATGATGAGATGAATATTAGTTACATCCCTACTACAACTATAGTAGCACAATGTTTCAAACTATATAGTAACTGTATAGTGCCTATATAGTTTTCGAGAATATATATGCCCCTATATAGTTACTATAAAGTTTGAAACATTGTGCTACTAGGGATATTATATACTTTAAGAGAATAATTGCTGTGAGGGGGAAAGAAAAAGTAGTTAATTGAATGTTAAAAAAAATCTTTGATCATTTGAATCGAGGGGTGAACCGCGATTGGAATTAGGTGCCACCGTCTTTGGAAGTATTTAGAATTCATTAGATAATCTATTGTCATCTATTGTCTTCTACTTGGAAATGAAAGTGGAAGTGGAAGTAGGTGTACACGATTTTATGTCGCGGTTCACCCGTCGATTTGAATTATATAGTATTTAATATTGTTTTTCAAGATTAAATAGGTAGGTATATATTTTAATAAAGAATATAATTTAATTATCATTTTAAAATAGGGCAAAAATATTTTATTTATACTAGGTACTGAAGATGTGGAGAAAAATTATTTAAACATGTATCATTAATTTAAGTAAATGAAAAACTTTAAAAATGAATATTTTACTTTTTTTAAGATTTAAACTGATTAAGTAAGACACAAGTAGAGGTTGTTTAATTGATATTTTAGTCTAATGAGATAGATGGATATTAATTATGCATAATAGCAATTGTATTTCTTTTACCTTTGACCAGGCGCAGATGTTGCTTGGAGCGCTTCTGGACGCCAACTAAAAAGAAAGAAATAGTGAATTGCTGATAACAGCTCGAGCGGGCGAAATTCCCAAGCAATTTGATAAAGCATTTCGATGAATTCACGCACACGAATTAGTATTTTACTAATTTAATAAAATAACTAAATTAATAAAATTATACAGTGAAAACAAAGATTTAAGTATCTTTTTGGGTGTCTTTTTTGAAAAAAGATGGAAATTATTTCAAAAATCAACCCAGTATATAATATTATTAAATGAATTTAACTTTAAAGGACATCATAGATATTAGTTGAAATATTTTTACATTGCATATCAGAGAGGTTCGTCCCCTTAGGAATCGAACCCAAGCGCTAACTAAGCTTGCCGGGCCAGTAGCCAAACCCTTAAGACAAAACTCTCTCTGACATGCAACATATATAATTATTATAGCTAACCTTTTCAGTTTAGCAGGAATTTTCACTATTCCCTTTGAGTTGAAGGGAGTGAAAAATCTAGCTATAATAATTATATATGTTGCATGTCAGAGAGATTTGTCTTAAGGGTTTGGCTACTGGCCCTGCAAGCTTAGTTAGCGCTTGGGTCCGATTCCTAAGGGGACGAACCTCTGATATGCAATGTAAAAATATTTCAACTAATATCTATGATGTCCTTTAAAGTTAAATTCATTTAATAATATTATATACTGGGTTGATTTTTGAAATAATTCCATCTTTTTTTCAAAAAAAGACACCCAAAAAGATACTTAAATCTTTGTTTTCACTGTAAAATCCATGGGTCCGTCACTGAAAACTCTTTTCAGTTTAGCGGGAATTTTCACTATTCCCTTTGAGTTGAAGGGAGTGAAAAATCTAGCTATAATAATTATATATGTTGCATGTCAGAGAGAGTTTTGTCTTAAGGGTTTGGCTACTGGCCCGGCAAGCTTAGTTAGCGCTTGGGTTCGATTCCTAAGGGGACGAACCTCTCTGATATGCAATGTAAAAATATTTCAACTAATATCTATGATGTCGCTTTAAAGTTAAATTCATTTAATAATAAAATTATGTTTCTTTAATTAACCGACTTCAAAAAAGGAGGAGGTTCTCAATTCGACTGATTTTTTTTTTGTGTCTATGTTACCTGTAAACCGATTTTGATTATTTTTTTGCATTGGGTTCAGTCTAGTTTCCGATTGGCCCTGTTTTTCATTGGCATTGGACCTTTTTTGCTATGTTTGTTTAGGCATAACTTCTTTGTTTATGAACCAATTTCGATGATTCTTTTTATATTGGAAAGAAGGTAGCTTAGGGGTGGTCCCATACTAATTTGGTCAAGTTGTGATGATATGATCAATGACGAATTAACGTAAATATCCAATTCTTATGAGCAAATAATCGAAATTATAATAAATAAAATCTTTTATAAAAAAATCAATCTGAAAACATTCATTTAAAACCCGCAAACGTTTCTAGAGAATTTCTATATTTATGAATTTTATTTTATTAAGATTTTCTGATTCATTCGCCGGGCCCTTTCTCTTACGAGATGCATGCAAGGTATTATATTAAGTCACTATTAATAACATCACTAAAAAGAGAAAAAAGTCGATCTGTGTCGTAGGACACCGGATAGGAACGAAGTTCCTTATTATAAAAATATTAATTTTAAGTTCTATTCTAGGTATAAAGAAAAATAATTATTCGGGTATACATTTTTTATTATGATTTTTATCGATAAAAAGCAAAGAAACTACTTTATAAAATTATCTTAACACCTTTATTTTATTTACAATGATTTATAAAAATATATAATATATAATAATAATAATATACAAAAAAACAGGTATTTATATGAATAATAATAATTAAGCCTAATTATGTTCTATCATAGAAACTATAGCTTTATGGTAACTAAAATAAGATATATATATTTGTGATTCGATTTTTGCCAAATATCTCGAGAAAACAGCATCGATAGTAGTAAGTACTAAAATTAATTACAGTTATTAATGGTAATAATAAATTTATTAAAAATGTATATAATTTTCATACCATACCTTGGATCTTTTGTATTTTTTTCTTTTATTCTTTGTCGATACTCTTGTTGATATTGCCTACTTGTTTTTTTTTATATTTTTTCTCCGATACTGAAATTGATTATAAAATCATTAATTTCTCGTCTGATGTCTACTAACTTTACAGTCGTATTTAAAATTACACTGCAAAATATTATAATATATATAATATACGGTATATAAATTATATACCGTACCTGATGCTTTTTTCACGCTCCCGATACCTTTTTTGGTATAAACTTTTTTTCATATTTCTTCCTTCAAAGAAAATAAAATAAAAAAATGTTAAAATTAAATCCATGAGTGCTAATCGAGGGAGGGGATGGAGAGGTGGGTACTGAACAAGCTTGTTTGGAAATATTTTTGAATTTGAGAAAAAACAGTATATGAGTTTATACAATGTTTTACTCAGTATATTATATAAATATCTAACTAATAGATACTCTAATAATAAATAAATAAATAATCTTAGATATTTTAATAATAATTCATCAAATCCTTGTTGGAAATCAAATTCCATGAATTTTTTCTTCTTCTTCTTCTTTAATTTTTATTTTCATAAATAGAATAAATAAATAATAAAATTCAATTAATTAAATAAATAAATAAATTATAGGAATTAGTTATGAAATCAATTAGGGATTCACGGGGATTTTACACATACGCCCACGATTAGTATATAACGCTTACCTTTAGTAGATTTTTTTTAATTGATTTTTTTTTTTTTTTTTTATAATGATATTGATACAAGAAGAAGTTGCACCAAGAAGGTACAACCTCTGAAGTCCGTGGTGGACCCTTGTAACGTGAAGATAAGGGGAGATTTAGGGATTGGGTAGAAGTCGAAGGTATCTGTGGATGCTGGTCTTGAAAGTTTGAAGGTTATAAGTAGCTGGAAAGACGGTCGGGGGAAGAGAATTCCAGTCTCTAGATGTCATAGGGATAAATGAATTGGCGAATGCGTTTGTTCGATTAGTATCTAGTTTAAGCGCGTAGGGGTGTTGAATTTTAGAAAATCGTGTATTTCGGGCAAATGAGGCCTTTAGTGGGATTATCGATTTTATTTCGTCAGAACAAAAGCCATGGTAATATCTATAAAAAAGGGATAGGGCGGAGACAGATCTACGATGGGCTAGGGAGTCGAGAGTGTCAGTTAATGTAGGATCGCCTATCAGTCTTATAGCTCGCCTCTGAATTGCATCTAAGGTATTAAGAGAATACTTGGAGGCTCCTCTCCACAAATGCGAGCAATATTCAAGACAGGGGCGAATTTGAGCCTTGTATAATATAAGGAGTTGAGTGGGGGTGAAAAATCGTTTGGTTCGGAAAAGAAAGCCAAGCTTACATGCTGCAGCTTTTGCTACTGAGATAATATGGTCATTCCAAGAGAGGTCAGAACCTAAGGTGACACCTAACATTGATATTTTATTACGGAATTCCAATGAGCTCGAATCAAAGGAAATGTCCGGAAGGTTCCTATCTGCGCGCCTAGAAATTAGGCAGCACTGTGTTTTGCCAGCATTAAAGTTTACCAAATTGTGAGATCCCCATTTTTTAAGCATGCTTAAATCTGAATTTATTGAGGA
Source organism: Forficula auricularia (assembly GCA_024734495.1). Classification (NCBI taxonomy): domain Eukaryota; kingdom Metazoa; phylum Arthropoda; class Insecta; order Dermaptera; family Forficulidae; genus Forficula; species Forficula auricularia. The sequence goes on along the minus strand of JALMQS010000863.1, from coordinate 9,812 downwards.
GGCTATGTTTGCGCGATTGTCTAGTAAGGATTGAGCGTTGTGGAGGGTGCTATCGTCAGCGTAACAATGTATTGGATTGGAGGGCAGATTTAATAGGTCATTAATATAGATAATAAAGAGTGTGGGAGAGATGACTGAGCCCTGAGGAACTCCAGCATTAGTATTAAAGGACGAGGATGATATTCCGTCAACCTCGACTTTAATAGAGCGGTTTGAGAGAAAGCTCTCAAGCAACTTGCAGAGGCTCGGGGGAAGGCCAAATGCAGGTAATTTGGCAAGAAGATTTTGTGCCAGACATGATCGAAGGCCTTTGAAATGTCTAAGCCTATTACGAAAGTCTCTTTACCAGTCTCTAGTGCTTTATTCCAAATATGAGTTATATATGCTAAAATATCGCCGGTGGACCGAAATTGTCTAAAGCCGTATTGACTATCATGGATTAGTTTATTAGATTCTAAATGGTGAAGAACTTGCTCATTAATGATTTTTTCCATGATTTTAGAAAGAACCGAAGTTATGGCGATCGGACGATAATTGGCTACATTTGAAGGATCTCCTTTTTTTTTAATTGGTTGAATTCTTGCTGTTTTCCAGCTCTCCGGAAATGAGCCAGTGGTATATGAAAGTTTGAAAATTTTTGAGAGAATAGGAGCAAGTTCAGGCGCGCAATTTTTGATTATACTGGTGGGAATGTTGTCTGGGCCAGCGGCTGAATTAACATTTAGGTTTTTTATTACTTTTAATATTTTTGGTATTCTGAATTTAATATCCGACATAATATTGGTGCTAGGGGTATAGGGCGGGGGGTCAAGTCCCTTGTCGTCTAAGGTGGCATTGGTCGCGAAGAATGAAGCGAATGCTTCAGCTTTAGAGAGGGCGTCGGTGGCTATTGAGCCGCTGGAAAGATTAAGGGGGGAAACGAAGATTTGGAGGAGTTGGTAGTTAATTTCCTCGTGAGATGCCAGAATCGATTTTTATTAGCTGGGCATGCTGATAATCGGTCAGCCCATTTTTCATCTAGAGACTTCTTGGTTTCATTAATAATTTTGTTACACTGGTTACGAGATTTTGAAAAGGCAATTCGTTTGATGTCCGTTTGGCAGGAAAGCCATTCGTTGAATGCTTTATTTTTTTCACGAACAGCTTCGGCACATCGCTTGTTGAACCAGGGCTTTGAATAATTTTTCCTATTTACATAGGGAACACACTGTTCAATGCCCATCTGAATTACTTCTTCAAATACAGAAGCACATTCAGAAGCATTTTTATTTTTTAATGCGTCATTCCACGGGAATTGTCCAAAGAAGCTACGCATCTCATCGAAGTTGGCTCTATTAAATAGCCATATTTTTTTTTAATTTGTTGGCTCTTAGGCTTAGAGAAGTTGAAAGGAACATTAATTTTTATCAGAGAGTGGTCGGATTTATTCAGAGGGGCGGATATAGAGAATGTGAATGTCGATGGGTCAGTTGTCAGGAATAGATCAAGAAGATACGCTGTGTGTTTGGGATTGTCAGGTATTCTAGTAGGACAGTCAATGATTTGAGTGAGATTGCAGGCTATAGAGAAATCATAGGCTTCGCGACCAGCGCGCGTGTTGGAGCTGGAATGGGTCAACCAATCCTTATTATGGACATTGAAATCACCAAGAAAAGAAATTTCTGAATTGGGAAATTGTGATTGAATTTGGTCGCAACATTTACCGAGATAGTTGAAAAATTCTGAAAATTTCGAATCATTAGGGGACCTATATATTGCACAGAGAAATCTGGAAGATGAATTTGAGGAAATTTTAAGCCATAACGCATCGAATTTATCTGATTCCAAAGAGGAAAAACGCTGACAGGGGACATCGTCACGAACGTAGCAGCAGACACCATTATAGCGACGAAACATGGTGTGGAGAATATATTTGCGAAATTGAAGATCAGGGGCGTTAGATTTATTTTGATCAATTTGGGTCTCGCTAAGGGCTAGAATAGAGGGTTGGTCGTTTTCAAGATGCTGGAATACAGAGGCTTTATTACTAAAGAGACCGCGGATGTTTGTATAATGCAGGGTTAGCGTGGACATGATAGAGGGGTGGGTGTGGATTATTTGATGTGGTAGTCAGAAATAATAGAATAGAATAGAAATCGGTATCACAAGTTAGACAAAGAAAGTTAGAAATCATCAATAGCTAAATAGATGAAATCCAATTAACTCAGGCTATCACTTGAGCAGTGGTAAATTCTCCGATTCGATAATTAATTAATTAATTATCTCCCACTTAATTATTTATGTTGAATCTGTGGAGAAAGAAATTGTATATTATTTGCTTAATAACTACTTCTAGAATGATACTAGTGTTAATAATAGATATATTATAAATTAAGAGTTAAGATAATAATTAAAATTTACTTAATTACTAGCTTTTATAATAGATATATTATAAATTATAGGTTAAGATAATATTTAAAATTTAAAATAAGATGTTAGTTGAAATTATTATAGAATTATTATAGAACAATTAAGATTTAAAAACCGTGCAATAATATTAATAATAGTTCGTAAGAAAAAAAAAGAAAAAGCAAAAATTATAATTTAGAAAATAATTAAAAGTAAAAAGAAACAACATGCAATAATGAATAAATAATATTATTATTAAAATTAAAAATTATTTCAAAAGCAATATATTAAAAAGAGAAAGAAAGTCAATTGAAATTCGAAACTTATGGTTTGTGAGATGATCCTCTTGTCTTCAAACACAATGTAACGAATTGAGATAAAATAAAAATAAAATAAATGGAAATGTTTAGCCAATTATTTGATTGGCCAAACAAATAATTACAAATATTAATTAAACTATGAAGATTAAAATTAAGTAAATTATATCACTAGAAAGAAGAATTTTTAACGAATAGTTTGATGTAAAATAATTAGAAAGTTTTGAAAATTAGACCACTCAAAAAAACATTCAAGTACGGAGCAAATAAAAACGTGTCAATTTGTTACCAAACTTGATTATTTTTCTTCTATTAGCTGGAAATATAATAAATAAATTAGTAGAATTATTACAATATTCTTTTATTTATTTTCATTTCATTTTCATTTATTTATTAATTAAGTAAGCACACCTTTGTTATTTGTTGCTGAATAACGAAATGTTCCTGAATGTTCTGTCTCTGAATTCGATGCCATTTTATTGAATTCTATTATTCTGTCTATTAAATTAATAAAATTTTTAAAGAGGATTATTTCGATAAATAGAAGCAGAGAGGTAGAGGAGGGTAATGAAATATGCACGGTTGAATCGAAAGATTCAACATCGAACAACATCGATTCCCGACCTGAGCGCTAGCCAGGCCCTGCCTCTAGAGTGGCTGAGTGGATGCGCGCGCATGAGCAACAGCTCGCTTGTTTTTATTTAACGTTACGGACACTTTTCACAGACTAGGGTACCACGAGGCGTCCCATAAGTTCACTTCGTTCCAAAATAAGTTATACACACAGAGCGACAAATTCCAAATCTTGAATGCGACAATTGTAAGTAAAAAAACTCGAAATAGAATGGAATTTAATATGTATAATTCCGTATACATACATAATACGACGAAATCTTATAGAATGAAATCGCTTTTTGAAGTCGGTGCTAAACAAACTATATAAGCGAGCGTACCCACCAATCGTTACTAAGTAAAATCTATCGAGTTTGATTCATAAAATGTATATGTTTTGGCACCGACTTCAAAAAGTGATTTCATGTTAATATTTCGTCGTTTAGTTGTAACTAAATTAGATTATTTTTATAACTTTTAGTGTATTTTATTTTATTTTTGAGTTTTAATATTTTATTTGTTTCATTTAATTTTTTTGAAGTCGGTTTTATTAAAATAATATTATATTAAAATCTCAATTGAAAGTAATGGAAGGCACCCCAGGGGTAGTGAGGAAAATTAACACATATCCAAATAAGGTGTAATTTATTGGATTTCTTTCTCTTTTCCTTTCAAACCGACGTTTCGGAGGATTCTTCCTTCCTTCTTCAGGGTTTCAAGTGGCCAAAGAGGGAAACAAAAATATCCTTCCTTCCTCTCTCCACAGCAGTGTTTAAACCTTTTTTCTTCCATAGCAGAAGCATAGAAAAATATTTTTTTCTTTTCTTAATTATCTAATTATTAATAAAGAAAAAGAAGATAATCATTAATTAAGAAAAAGGAGAAAAAACAAAATTGTTTTTCTATGCTTCTTCTAAGGAAGAGAAAAGTTTTAAACACTGGTGTGGAGAGGAAGCATTTTATTTGTTTCCTTCATTGACTCCCTTGAAACTCAGGAAGAAAGAGAGAAGAATCCTCCGAAACGTCGGTTTGAAGAAGGAGGAAGAGATTCAATAAATTACACCTTATTTGGATATGTGTTAATTTTTTCTTTCCTCACTACCCTAGGCTGCATTCCATTACTTGCAATTGAGATTTCTACCAGTCCATCTCTCTCAGAGAAAATTTCGTGTAAAAAAATTATATTAAAATTTTTGTTTTCTAAATCATTAAGATCAGGGAATGAATTAAAAGTTAAAGTAGGTAAGAATAAAATTTATTTTTTTCTTGCTGAAACATTTCAGGATTTTCAAATTTCTTCCTCGCACTAGAATTAAAAATCCAGATGAGATTATCTCCTAAGAAAAAAATATATATATTTCTTCTGATAAATCTTTTAAAAGAGAAAACGGCACTGCCCCCACCCCCCCCCCTTCCCACCCAAACTACCCCTACGAGTTTCACATTCAAGTTTTGGATCCTCGATGAAATCCTTCTTCAGGGTAGATACTCGATAATAAAAATTAAATCTTTCAACAAATTGTCGTAATTCAATACGAGAGAACTTATAATTTTTTAAGGAAGATTTAATATTTATTAATGAGCCTCTGCTCTGAAGAAGAATACCGAGAGTGAACCGCGACCTAAAGCCGTGTAGACCTACTTCAACTTCCACTTTCATTTCCAAGTAGAAGACAATAGATGACAATAGATTATCTAATGAATTCCAAAGTAATTCCAAATAATTCCAAAGACGGTGTACACCTAATTCCATTTGCGGTTCACCCCTCGAAGAATACTATTGAAAATCCGAAACCTCGGCGTCAAGACTAAATATATATATTATATTACATCGAGATGTTGGGAACAATTTTATTTTATTTTGGCCATTTAAAAATAAATTCAAATGAAAAAATTAGACTTATTCTAATTTTGATTAGTGACTCTAAAAAATTTGGTTCTACACTAAAATTATCATTCTAATAAAATCAAATACTTATAAACTGAAGATTGAATGCAAGACAGTCCAAGAAATAAATAAAAAGAATATTTCCAATAAAAGAGTATTTATTGGAAAAATTTTCTTTTAAAATTTTTTTAAACCGACGTTTCGGATCGTCCCTCCTTCTTCAGGGTCCAAAAGAGTCAATGATTTCCATTCAATCCTCAGCTATAAATCTACCAGTCCTTCTCAAAAGAAAAACTTCTAACGAATCAAATATAAACCTTATAAATGTCAAGTCTGATTGTTCATAACGAATTACACCGCTGTGGAAAACTAAAAGAGGAGACAAATTGGTTTTCATTTTATTTTATACTAATAAAGCATATAATAATAATTATATTAGAATTACTAAATGTAAAAGATTTTCTTTCTGTTTCATATGAAAATCATACTATTTTCCAAATCAAAAGTTTAACTAATTTATGATCAGCCATCAAATTAGTAGTGTCAACTGTAAAGGATTCTTAATGCTTTAGTGTAAATTAGAAAATCTAAATTAGACATTAAACTACGTCTAATTTATGAAGCCAGAGCAATTAATCTGGGAAATAGCCTTTGAATATCTTAATGGTCCGAAGTCGAGTTATCTATGTTTTATAAAGTAATTGACTAATAACTGGTTGAGTGACCACAAATTAATTACTTTCTTATTCATAACTTGTTTCAATGTATCCGAATAATATGCAGTCAATTTATTTATTATATTTAATGCACAATTTAATTAATGTCTAATAAAATTTTCAAGTGATGAATTTGAGTTCTATTAATTTATTTTACTGGTACTGAAAGAAACTAGCCGAACCGGGCTATCAAATTTAATCAAAAATTTCCAATTTTTTTTCTGTATAATTAAACATGTCTCTGAAAAGTGAGTGCAATTTATTCTCAATATGATTTTATTCTGTCGGCGTTTTTAGATTCCAATACCCAGAATAAATCGACAAAGGAAGTATGTAGAAAGTTCGTTTTAGCACCAAACTGACACCAGACTAGAACTTTTTGTTATTTATTTCGAACCATCTGAGCCTCTGGCAGCATAAAATTTGGAAAATACCCAAAATAAGGACCACTCTACAGAGGACCTATACACAAAAAAATATTTGGGGCCCGGTCAGACCCCCCACCCCTTCGAAACTATCTGAATGACACTAAATGTAAAAGAAAATTAACAAAAATCTAAAATAAAATATGTTTAAAATTTTATTCAAAAAAATGCTGGGACACAGATTAAAATTGAGACTTAGAGACTTGAAACTTGGGAGGATATTTTATTTATTTATTTTGAAACATATGACCCTGTGTCTCTCAAAATTTTTACAGATTTTTAGCTATTATAATATTAATTAATATTGGTATCAATAGACAAGTGAATAACATATTAAACAAATATATTTTTAAATCGGATGATTTTATAAAAAAATAGAAATAATTTTTTTCTAAAGAAGGAAGCCATACCATTTTGAAATCTCGACAAAATGGGTCAATTTTTTAAATAACTTGCTAAGTTAGTAGACTTTTTTACATTAAAGATTATTCAATGCTAGCTGATCAAAATTTTAAACCATAAGTTCGGCAAAAATATTTTATTTCTACAAAATTATAGTACTTATGGTTTATTTTGAGTTGTGGTCAATAGCAGGATTATCCAAAATTGCGTAACAAAAATTAGAATAATAAAATATGTAAATTTGTAGCCACAGTCATTATTTAGGGCAGGGTAGCGATTTTCACCATTTTCAAAAAATGCGTATAGCTCGAAAACTATAAGACTTTTTATAAAATAAAAAAATTGTAATTAATGTGTGGGTGAGCGATTCTTTCATTAGAATCTAATCGAGAAAAATGATTAAAGAGGGTGGTAGAATCATCTCTCTTCGATTAGTAAAACATTACAATTATGCCAAGTACAAGTCGAGTCCTGTTTCCCAAATACAAGTCCAAACCTGTTTCAAACTATTGGATATTAATTTATTAATTTCTATTATTCTAGGAATAGCCTTTTGCACTTGGACCTAAATGATACTCGTTATCAGTCCCGATCTTTCGAGGTCTTCTAAATTATCTATCTGATCATCATCACCAATAAAAAGTCTTAAAAATATAATCAAACTATATATGTAGATATGTGATCTAGAAAGTTTCGAATACTTATAGTAAAAATAAAATAATCAGGTGAAATTTTTAGTTTTTCAAGACTTTGCTTTTTAATACTGAGACTAATCTGAAGTATTTGAAGATCCCTCAAGCCGTAATTTTACTAGTGATAATAAATGTTAATTAATGATAATAATACTAATTTTAATCAGGAAACCCTCAATATGTGAAGAAGAGATTTTAGAATGACAGATGGGCTTTGGACTAATTAATTTAATATTATTCTAACCTAGTAGCACAATGCTTCAAACTATATAGTAATTCAAATAGTGCCTATATAGTAACTATATATGCCTATATAGATTCTCAAAATGATGAAAAATTCTTATTTTTATTTCTTTGATATCATTAAGAACTAGTTAGTAGCTCTGATGATAGTCTGATCAATTTACTTTCAATTTATTTTATAGATCTCTGGTCTAATTTAAATATTATAGATTGAGTTTCACTAAATAAGTCGCTTCTAAATTATACTAGAAAACAGGATTTCCAAAAATCACTAATGAATTTTTATGATTTTGTTGATTAAAAAATTAAGAATGTTTACTTTCTAATGACAAACAATAAAACTCGGATATAAGTAATACATTTTTTTAATTTATATTGGCCTCCTGTCTAATATTTATTTCATAATCATATAAATAATGGCAGTTATTCCCCAACCATCGAATTAATTTAGCCCATTATAGGAAGAAAATTGAGCAACTGTGCCTACTTTGAAATAAATGACATTTCACCCCTTTTAAGTTGTACCTTGTCAAATAAATTTACTTTTACTCATTAATTCGTAAAATAATAGTTTATCACAACTTTCAAATACATTAAAAATGTTTCTCGAATAGTTACATTTAGATATTCTTTTGAAAAATAGTTCAACCGTTTTAAATCTAATTTCATAACGGAGCTACAAATTGAAAAAAAAATCTGACATTTAGTCCACTCAGTTCACTCGATAAGATCCGTATTAATAACAAATTTTCAATATAATTAAATAATTAGAAATAATTTTCCATCTATTTAAATTAAACTTTATTAAAAACTCAGATTAAAACAAAAGCACCCCTCATATTATAGGTACTTCTAGGAATAAATTCCTATTTTTTATACAAATTATAGATAGGATAGGAGGTACAGAGTCAAGTTCCTAGTTTTAACAATTTAGAAACAATATAATCGTGTGTCATAGAGAACAAACTGGCATCTGGACCGACAGACAAACTGACGATCATGTTATCAAGGTTTAATAGATTATTAACTACAGCCATATAATAATCGAATGTTTCTCTACAATCTGCGAATAAAATGTAGGGAATTTTTTTCAAATATTGAGTAAAAATAATATTTGAACTTATATATTTCTAACTTGAAATAATGATCTTAAATAAATTTTTTATAATTTTTCTAATTAATATAACAAAGAATAATTGCTATATCAATGAGAATTGTTTTAGTCCGCGCTTATTTGAAAAAGATTTTTATCGCGAGACTACTGCGGATTACGCTATTGGAGTCTGCGGAGTCTTAGATCTGGACCAGGTCTGGATAAATATCTTTTTCAAATAAGCGCGGTCACTAATCTCATTGATATAGCAACTATCTTGTTATGTAATTAGAAAATTATAAAAATTTACAATCATATAGTTAGAGGAAATAAACAGACAGTGAAGGTCCTTGCTTTACTAATAGTTGAGAATAAACAAACAGAGAGAATATACAAGTATAATTAATGTAAAGATTTATGTTTTTAAGTTTCTTTTTTTGAAAAAAGATGGAATTTTTCAAAAATCAACCCAGGACAATAATATTAAGAAAAGAATTTATTTTATTTAGTGACGAATCAAAAATTTTAGTAGAAAATTTTTTTATCTCTTATATATGTTGAATATCTGAGAGAGATTTGTCTTAAGGACGTTCCCTAATATAGCTCAGATGCAGTTCGCTCTTTCCCCTACTCTCACATGCGCAGAGAGGCAAATAATATTTTCACTGCATCGTTTCTCGGATCTGACAACATTGCATTTTACCGACGATAAAGAAAGAGAACAAAAAGAAAAAAAAAAAAAAACACTTCATGAAACAGCTCAATGCGAAATTCCAGATGAGAACAGTATAGTTAGATTGAGAGAATTAGCTAAAAATCTCAAATGCACCAGCTAGTTATTCACTTATGTCTATTGATAGCAATATTAATAGCTATTATAATAGCTAAAAAATCTGTAAAAATTCTGAGGGACATTTGTTTCAAAATAAATAAAAAAAATATCCCCAAGTTTCAAAAAATACATGTAGATAATAAGTAAAAATATATTTTTCTAGGTGGGTTTCACAAATAAAACAAATATATGTTTTGAGTTTTA